>CM031241.1:156608887-156821517 GCA_018340775.1 Taxus wallichiana var. yunnanensis | reverse complement strand
TTATGTGAATACATGCGTGTGATGAAATTGTGTGAATTGTTATATTGACAAAGAAGTGTAAATGAATAAATAAGTGATCTTAATTTACAAATTAGTCAATCAAACAATGTTGATTTATATGCATGGTGGTATTCATTTGAAATTATTAACTCATTGTCTTGAGTTATATGAAGTGCTTAAGAAAAAATGGGTAATTGAATAAACATGTGTTGAATTACAATTTTACATTGAGAATTAAACATTTAGAACACTTGTATCATGTAGAGACACATTGTACCAATAAGTGAAATATTTATTTGATGTTTGAGTTGAAATGAACTTAGAATAAATGTAGGCTAATTATGGACATCGTAAGCATTTCAATGTGAGTGTGTGATAAGTAGAAATAGGTAAACATTGGTAACATGTTCTTCCTAACTCAAGAGAGTTGAAGATATATCTTAATTGTGTAAAAAAAAATTAGACGTGTTTTCTTGGGTTATATTAGGAGGGATGATACGAGAAGAGTTGGGAAAAGAGTAGGATGATTGCAAGTTGTTGGTGAAATGATCAGAGTGCAATTCATTTGGCAAAGAACTCAACGTTTCATTCGAGAACGAAACAAATTCAATTGAGGTATCACTTCATACGACGGTATTGGAGGATGGACAGCGGTTGAATCTGAAAAGATTCATACGAGTGAGAACCTGCGGACATGCTAACAAAGTCGTTAGAAGAATGAGAAGTTGGAGCTACACTCCACTTCTATCGGGTCTCTCGAGTTTGAGACTTGAGGAGGAATAAACAAAGCTAAGGAAGGATCCAAGAAAGACACTATACATGTATGGTGCAGTAATTATTCTCCAAGTGGGAGATTGTTGAGCTATGGAGCTAAATTACTTGATTTTAGCATGTAATGGAACTTCTTTGGAAAATACGATGAACCGAGCATCGGTCATGGGGAAGGCTGTACGATGGAAAAGTGATGACGAGCGTGGGAATCAATCTTATGTCTTCAACGTGCACTAATGGAATCTGTGAATCTAAGGCAAAGAAGGCCCTCCTAACCTAACCGGCTAGCGTAATAGATCGAGTCGGTGAGGATGATCGCCAAAGGCTCCAATCAATATCGAGCTCTGGCGTGATTCGATCTATAGGTTGTGGGATATGTGGAAGATAACCTGTGGGTGCTTCGTATATGTCTCTCGACAAGGTCATGAAAATGGATGATGGATATATGGTGGATTCTATGGGTGATTCTCTGGTCTAGTCCAGAAATCCTTAGCTTGATTGGCTGCTACGTCTAGTGAGGATAGTTGTGTGATGATGATTGGTGGAAGTGGAGTGGATCTAAATACTAATGTGCGTAAACCAACATCAACGTCTGATTGTCCCGTGGGCCCGTTGGGTTATGGGACCTGTGGATCACAACCATAGATTTCGTGGTTGTTGTGGACCTCCTATGGTCATGTGCGGAATCAATCCCTAACCCCTAGTATCCAAGTAGTCGTATGCCTTTTGGCCTCTATATTTAGAACTAAAAGTTGTGCAATCTTCTCAGAGTATCTTACAAAGGTGTTCTAGCAACTTGAATTCTTAAGCTAGTGTCTATGTCAATGAGAATGTCTCCTGCATCTGGCTGTGGGACCAAAGGATCACAACCGAACGTTTGCTCTCTTTCAAGCCCTTCTACAGTCATGTGGATATTTATCTAGGGTAATCTGTAGTTTGGCTGGTTTGACCAAAATGTATGCACTTTGTCATCTTCTATGTTTAGTCCTCTTAGTTGTGCGCTGATTTCTTGTAGGTCTGTTGTTGCTTGGAAGACCTGAATTCTAAGATTTTGGTCTATGTCAGTTATTGCTGCAACAAGATTGGGTTGAGGCACGATTGGTTCGAATATGTATTCTCTGGGCTCCCTAGGTCCCGTGATTGTCATACAAAAGAAATAATATAGATCTAACTAAAGAAAAGTAAACTAATTATGTAAAGTACATCTACAACATATATCTAAATTCTCTATTTTTGTATTTTTGATGAACTATTAAATAGAATTGAAAGAGCAATTATATAATATATCTAGAAAGTGACAACTAATCTAATGACAGAATTCAAAACAAACAAAGTAGCTGAGTATAGCTACTACCTTCCCGTGTAGTTGTAAATCTATTCTAAATAACCAGATAACTGATCTAATCTATTTGAAAGACCCCGATCTTACCTCAGAAGTGAGGAATGAATCATAGTTTCTTAGAAACTATCAATCCCCACAACTTCCCGGCAATATCGAAAGTGAGATTAACTGAAATGAAATGATTCACTACTCTATTTGATATGTTTTAACTAGAACTTTGATAAGCTTGAACCTAGATTTTGCAGAATAGTGGCGAATCCGATTGTGTGTGGCTTTGTCCCCTCAATGTGATCTCCTCATTCCTTCGTGCTCACGTGAATCCAGAAAAGTGTGTAATGCTAGCATCAATAAAAGTAGGTATTGGAACAATGGCGTGCTTTGAACCGAATACAATGCGTAGTAGGAGAGGGATAGCGTAAGAGAACAAAGCTTGGCTTATGCAATTCCTAGCGGGATTTATTGTGAGTCATGCAACACAAAACATTCGTAACCCGAAACTATCCTCCTCGATTTAACAAAACCTACAACTCTAATGGCTTCAGACTGAAAATGAAACTATCCTATCTCAATTGATTGTATGAAACAATAACAACACTAGCACAAGAAGATCATGTGGCTTCTAAACAACAAAACAACACTAACTATGCATGCAATGAATAAAACTAATACAATTCCTAAGAACTGAAAGACTAAAATTTTGAAATGAGAAGATGAGAGGCAATTTTGAGGGGCCATTTGCTTGAGCACAAACCAGCTATTTATAGAATTCCCATTTACCCAAAGGTGAAATCCAAATTGAACTCCTTTACAATAAACAATGGAAAAACACTATTCCAGGGAACCAAAATCATAAATACGAGCAAAGGTGGTGAAAAAAGCTGGTAAACGTTGAAATTTTATGTGAGTGATAAAAGGAACATTCTGGATAAAAGGAAAAACGCGTGAAGGACCACCGCCCTGAGAAAGGCAGGGTTACAGACCCGCCCGCCAGCGCAAAGCGGTGGTCACGAGACCGCCGCCTGCAAGGTGGCGGTTTCATCATAAAGACCAAAACGTAAAGGAAAAGAGGGGAAAAGAGAAAAATAAAGCATGCAGAGGCTAAGAGGGACATGGGATGTTAATGTATACTTGGAGAGCTTTTCTGGATCCCGAACACCTTATGAGGAGACCTGTATCATCATTGGGGCACGTGTAACATTGTTCGATGGTGCAGTACCCTACAATTTTGGGTACATACATATTTCCCCCTTAGAGAAGTTTTAGCCATGAAGAGGCGTAAAATGGTGGGTCCGAGTATGGCGGTCCCGAAATGGGAAGTTAGAAATTATACCTGACACGTCCATGTGTCGAAATGATGCCATCCAAAATTCCCGCTACCTGCAAAATGAAAAGAGGACTCAAGTGCAGATAGATAAAATAAATCAAAAAATAAATACTAAAATAATATGAAATGAGGACTTACCATTTGCGTGGGGATAAGAACTTACCTCCGGCGCTCCAAACCTGTGAAAAGGGCATTCAAAATGAGTCAAGATGCTATATATGTAAAAATGGGCCCATTTTCCTATTCATTTGCGCGTGTCGATTTGATTGATTTTGAGCTCTGGGACCCACGGTGATGGTTTTTGATGAGAGTATAGTCAAAATGTTCATGATGAGATAGTGATCATGCCTCCATGAGTGGAACATCGACCCACGAGATCACAAGTTAGTTCTTCTTGATTTAATTTTTACCCCAAAATGTTAAAATGATGAAATCTTTGTCATGGGGGGATTATTTTTGAAAATGTTCAGTGTTAATAGGGTCACTTAGGGGGGGCACCTAATGGGTAGGCTTTGTTTTAGTCAAAATAGTCTTTTTTTTGTGTTTTTAGGCATTTTTAGGCACGTGACCCATTTGGAAATTGAGACACGACCACCACCCTAAGCAGGGTGGCAGTTACACGACCGCCACCCTGATCAGGTGGCGGGGTTATAGACTACCACCTTTAAGGTGGCGGTTACATGAACCGCCGCCCGCTGTGGTGGTGGCGGTCCTTTACAGAATGCCAAAATAACACTTGTTTGAATTCATTTTTGCATTTCTAGCATTCTTACCTACTTTAATGATTTTTCCAATGTAATTTGAATACTAACTTACTCCGTTTTTTGCGTGTTTTTGGGTGTATGCAAAAGAAGGAGGAATATATCAGATGGAGAGAGAGAGAGAGTGTGACTAGCTTCCAGCAGTGTTGGATGCACTTTCTCAGGATGAGCAGGATACTCTTCAGAGGGCCGACATATTACGTATATCATGGGTTCCTCATGTTGCACCTTCTAGTCACATACTTTGTGACCTGTTTTCATATTGGGATGCTGATCGGAACACTTTCCGATTTCCAGGAGTTAGGGGTGAGTGGACTATCACCCTGGAGGATGTCTACCACATCTTGGGAGTCCCGATCATCGGGAGATGACTCACACTTGAGACAACAGGGTCACGGGCTCAGATAGCACAGTGGGCTACATACATGGGAGACGCAGTTATCTCCACTAGTTCGAAGAAGGGGGTGAGGGTCCATTCCATTCCTAGCTTGCCTATCCCTTTGATTCGTCAGGCCATTATGGGGATCCTTGCCTCGAGATTGATCAGGGACAAGGGAGGGGACACCTTACTCTACTATTGCTGGTCCCCTATTATTACATGATTGAGGCACATGGCCGGATTTATGCCTGGGGAGCCGACATTCTTGGGACCACCTATCATGATTTATACTAGGTGGTTTGCTTACAGGGACAGTCTTGAGCCATCCGACCCTAGTTATGAGCTGGGTCTATGAGCGTATCATCCCTTATGGGAGAGGCATAGAGGTGGTGGATCCCGGAGCCGTGAGGGCAGCCAGATGGATAGATATGTCGGTGCTTAGAGCACCTCACCAGCCAGTCGCCTCCCTGACTACTGATGATATGGAGGCCACACCTTATCAGGCCATGGCAGGGTTATGGGGTGAGGAGACCCTCACTTTGATTTCTGCTCTACCACAAGGCAGCTTGTGGATAGGACGGGGAAGGTAGAGACACACCCTTTGACCGAGTGCCTCAGCAGTTTGGCCTTGCTTACGCTGTTATGCTTCCCCAGTGGTGCCAGTATTCAGATCAGTTCGGGAGGCTAGGGGAGGTCCTAGAGGCGAGGTTGGACTGTTGTTACTCCTGGTGTCCCTATTGCAGCTAGGCGGGTAGTACGTGCTCGAGGGAGAGCCGGTGCTCCTCAGGCACCCTTACTTCAGATCACACCGGTCCTGCCCACAGCAGTGATGACCCCATTGATATAGACTCCGAGTCTGAGGAGTTCACAGGGGGAGAGATGGAGGAGGAGACCGAGGATATGGAGGTCAGCGAGTCAGTGGAGAGGAGGACAGCGATCCCGAGTGGCATGACACTCAGAGATCTTACAGGCCGAGAGGGCAGAGCAGAGTGCAGAGAGGGTGACTCTAGTCTCAGAGGAGCCACCCTCTCAGGACCTAGGTGGGGAGGATGAGTCCATAGCAGGATGCTATGTTGCTCTAGACATGGGAGGAGCACATCAAGTCCGAAGTGGGCATCTGTGGTAGGCTGATTGACCCTAGGGATCCATCTTGGAGGCCCAGAGATCCGAGTGAGTTGTTACCTTCTTTTAATGTTTGTTTCTAGTTAGGATTGCCTTAGTTGCTATCTCTCCTCTTGTTCATTTTGTTTTTATCTTTGATTATTTCTAATTTGTTTTCTCCTTTTCTTGCAGAGACTACGTTGATGAGTGGTGAGACTTGATTCACCGGGTATGTACTGATACCCTGATGATCCCCATGGAGAGGACTCACGCCGAGCTATCCATGGATGCAGGGGAGCCTTCAATAGCAACCTGGTAGGCATACCGACATTTTTGCCCCTATCTGGCATGTGGCCAAGATGGTGACTACCCTCCATACCGAGTTGGCTGGGATATAGGACAACAGAGCGCCTGATGAGGAGTCGCTCTCATAGCGAGGCCACAACTGCTCCTCGGGATCGTGAGCCCTCAAGTGCACTCAGAGCGCCGGCATAGCCGGAGTCCTAGACATGGTCGTGCACCTTCAGAGGGATCTCATAGGGGTTGAGAGGCCACTTGGCTCTTTTTGTAGTGACTCTTAGATTGTTTATATGATTTATTTTGTATTTCCCGGGCTCATTGAGCATTTTGACCATGCCTAGTGCATGATGGCATTGTATATAAAACTTGATTATATATATATATATACTTATTTTTGGATCAGACTCTTGGTGTCTAGGATTTTGTGATTCATTTCCACATGTAAATTATAATGTTGTTTTTATATGCTTTTCAGAATGTATGCAATGGAGAACAAATGACACAAATGCTTTCTTTCTTTCTTTTTTGTATTTTGTGATGTTGATATATGATAATGCAAACACAATGTGATCTTGAACTTTAGCTTTCTATAAGCAATTTTCCGGTACTTCATATTTGTTTTGACAAATGAGATGATAAACTGGTATGATGAGCAGATGTACTTGCCCCACTCCTAACTCCACGCAACTAGTAAGATGCGAGGGCTCACCACCAAGAGCTAGAAAGGGCACAAGCTATGAAATTTGTTGAATGGTAGTGATGAGAGATAGACAAAGATTTGATGGAACCAAATTAGGACGCTACAAACCTATTCTACTCAAGTGACTCCATAGTTTAGAATGCAACTTGCTTTGTGGTTTATCTAGACTTAGATCCGTAGATGGCCACATGGTTGACAAAATCTGGTTTTCAGGGTTTTGACTCTCTTGGAATTTTGGACATCTGATTCATTTGTTTTTGACTCAAGATTTCAAAGGTTTATTTGAACTATTAGCTTATGACCTTTAACGTTACCATCAAGAGGACCCCCACACCTTGCCCCATGCTACTAGTAAGAAGCATGGGCTTATCACCATGGACAAGGCATAGGCGAGTAAGGGCATTCCCATCCTTTCCCAACCCTACGTCACTAGTAAGAGATGCAAGCTCATCACCGAAGGTTGGTAGGGCAAGGAAATGTGTAAAAATAAAATTTTTTTGTTTGATCTACATTTGACTTATTTATTTGAGCAAAATGTCAGTATGTTCTTATTTCCAAAGAGATCTATATATGGGATAGATGTGACACCATGAAGCTTCTAGAATAGACCATAGGCAAGACACCTATCCTAGGAAGAAACAAAAGTGAGAACAAGCATGCAGGCCTTGGTATGGCTACCATTAAGACTTTGTCATATCTAGCTTTATTTGATGAAATGATTCTGAAATGGTTGATGATGTTATGAAAATGAAGAAGTATGATTTGAATGCTTATGCCAATACCATAGAAGTTTGTAATGAATTACTTAAGAATAAGTTCCTTGATCACAAATTTTATGAAACAAATGGACAAAATGAACCTAACTACATGAAGATGCAATGTAGATATAATTATACAAATAGTGCCGTCGCTTATGCATAGAATCATTTAAGATGCAAGGAATTGACAGTTTCACCAAATTCCTCACCTTCTAGTGTACATAAGAGATACGCACCATTTCCATAGTCTTTCATGACTTGGTATGGGCCCAACCATTTGGGCCGAAATTTCCTTCCTTCACCGGTCTTCTTATCGATCCAACTGTCTAGTCTTAGAACTAGATCTCCTTCATATATTTCTCATTCATAGACCTTTTTGTTATACTACCGGCACATCCGGTCAGCATAAACTCTATGCCATTGTTCAACGTCTAATCTGGCCTCATCTAGGCTTTCTAGTTGGGAGAGATGTGCTTCTCTATAAGCTTCTTCATCCAGAATCCCTTGTAGTGAGATGCGGAGACTGGGTATTTCAACCTCAAGTGGGAGAACTGCTTCTGCTCCGAATACCAATGAGAAAGGAGTTGCTCCTGTTGGTGTTCTTATTGAGGTTCGGTGGGCCCACAAGGCCGGATATAACTTTAAATGCCAATCTCATTTGTTTTCTTTTACCATTTTGAGGAGAATAGCTTTCAACATTTTGTTTGTTGCTTCAGCCTGCCCATTAGCTTGAGGGTAATACAGGGAGGTCATATGATGGTTTATTTTAAATTTACTACATAGCTCATGGACCTCGTCATTCTTAAAGGAAGTGCCATTATCTGAGATAATGATTTGTGGGACACCATACCTGTAAATGATCTGGTTCAAAATGAACTTGGTGATCACGACACCTGGTATAGTGGTAAGAGGCATAGCCTCTACCCATTTGGTAAAATACTCGGTGGCCGTGATTATGAAGTTATGGCCATCTGTTGATGAGGGAGAGAATTTCCCTATCAAATCTAGGCCCCATGTAGAAAAGGGCCATGGAGTCGCGATTGGTCAGTAGAGCTTGTGTCGGCATGTGAATCTCATGGGAAAATTCTTGGCATTTATGACACTTGCGTACAAACTCTACTACGTCGTGTTCTAGAGTGGGCCAAAAATAGCCCATCCGATGTATTTTGTGAGTAGTGGCATGACCTCCAAAATGGCCGCCACATATTCCACTATGGGATTCATAGAGAATCTTCTTGGATTCTTCTGTGTCAACACACCTTAGAGCATTCCATCGAAAGCCTTACGATAGAGCACTTGTTCTATAATAACGTATTTAGCTACGATAATGTGTAACCACCTTCTTTGTTGTGGTGTAGCACCTTCTGGATATGTATGGTCCATGATATAATTAATAATATCAGTATACCAAGGACATTCAGAGATAGGAGGTTTGGTTTTGATGTAATATATGCATTCATCGGGAAAATCTAGATCTACTAGATCACCTCCATCTAACGGGTTGTCGGCTAACCAATCTGCAATGATTTGTCCCTTAATGGACTTCTGGTTTACAAAAGTTAATTTAATTCACCCATTAAGGTTATAAAGCATCCAACCTTTTTAGACAAGGACCCTTGCGTGAGGAAAGTTCATAAATGGTCTGTTTTTACAATGACCCTTGTTTCTTGGTTTAGCATGTAATGTCTTAAGTGTTTGGTTGCAAAGACTATGGCAAGGCATTCTCATTCTGCTTGCATATAATGTGTTTCATAATCAAGCAACGTTCGGCTAATAAAATAGATCACACATTCTCATTTATCGTCATCTTCTTGAGCCAACATGCAAGCTAGCGAGACATCCGTAGCTCGTGAATATAAGATCAAAGGATGATCTGGTCTAGGTGGCATTAATGTGGGAGGAGACAACAAGAAGCATTTAACTGCTTCGAAGGCCTCATGGCATTCCTTTGTCCAAATAATGCAGCAATCCTTTTTCAACAAATTATTGATCGGATGTACAACAAAACTTAAGTCCTGGAATGAATCTCGGATTGCACCGAAGCTTTCCAAGAAATGATCTAATGCCAGAGTCATCTGATGGTGGGATCATTTCAAGAACAACCCGGATTTTGGCTGGGTCTACATCGATCCCTCGTGATGATATAATGTAACCTAGGAGTTTCCCTCCTGTCACACCAAATACGCATTTTTCTGGATTTAGTGTGACTCGTATTCGATCAAACGTGAAAGAATGATGCGGAGCACTTCCGGGTGATCACAACGCTTCCTGGCCTTGGCCAACAAGTCATCTACATAGGATTCCATGATTTTATGAATAAGATCATGAAATATGTATGTCATTGCCCATTGGTATGTAGCACCAAGCTTCTTTGAGACCGAATGGCATAATAGTGTAGCAATAAGTTCCCAAGGAGTTATAAACGTGGTTTTGGCTTGGTCTTGTTCAGATATTCTGATTTGATTATATCCCGAGAATCCATCCATGAGAGACAAAAGCTCAATCCAAGTTGCATCAACGATGACGTCAATGGATGGTAACAGAAGTCATCCTTGGGACATGCCTTGTTAATGTCTCAGAAGTCTATGCAGATGCGTATCTTCCCATTCTTTTTAGAATGGGAACGATATTAGATACCCACTGAGAGTAATCAACCGGTTTGATGAACCCTACTTGGAGAAGTTTCATTACTTCTTCCTTCACCATGAGAGCTACCTTGGGTTTCATTGGTCTCGATTTTTGTTTAATTGGCTTTGCATCTGATTTGGTGACGAGGTTATGTACCGCGATGTGTGGTGTAATTCCCATCATTTCTTTATAATTAAATGCAAAAGCCTTTTGATGTTCTTTGAGGATTCGAGTGTGTATTTCTATCTCTTCTGGAGTTAGCGAAGATCCTAGTTTTAAGATCTTCGGTTCTTCCTCCATTCCGATGTTAATATCAATTGTTTCTTCGATTAAAGAAGTGTTACCTTCTTCAAACTCAGGTAGGGCTGGAGGTAGTTCCAGATCTTCTCCATTCTCTACTACATGTATATGTCGAGCTCCTTTTGTGGGGGAAGCTCTATCATGGGATTTCCAAAGTAAGAAGACGAATGTGGGATTAAGGACAAATCTACCACGTGATGGGTGAGATGTAACTCTATGCATAGGCATTTAGGTAATCAAGAGTGGCTCTATCACTGTCAACGTGATCTAAGATAGTAGATGTATTCTCAGCTATGTTTGTTAAAAGAGGGTTTGACATTTTCTTTACTAATGGTTCAGTACGAAGGGATACCATGAAACGGTGTCTTCCAACTCACTGTTTGGAGTGAAACGTGAAGTTGAGGTTGCTATTGAATCTGTGAGAAGGTTTTGTTCTCGTGGGATTGCTTCAATTGATATGAAGTTAAATCCTTTGCTCAAATCTAATACCGTTGTTTTGTAGAGCTGTAAATGTTCAACTCTAGTCTCATACACCTCAGAGACTTGGTTTGCTACTAATTGAGAGTCTCCTAACACTCTGATGTCATTAACACCGAGCCTTTAGCTATGATGAGGCCAAGGAGGAGGGCTTCGTACTCAGCACCATTGTTTGTACATTCAAAATTTAGTTTAAAGGTGAATGGTAAGATCTTTCCCTCAGAGAAGTAAAGATCACACCTGCCCCACCCCATAATGACATCTAGCTCCATCAAAATGGAGAGTCCAATATTTACTTGGGAAGATGGATGTTGGGACATTTTCTACGTCCACTTCTTCTACTTTGGTTACTTCTACCATGCAGAGTTCTTTTACTGGAAGAGAACCAACTCCTAGGGTACATCCCATACCTACAGAATCAAATGGCAGGAAAATTGGTAGATCCTGTTCTAGCAATTCGACAATTTTTGTAGTAGTTCCTAATGATACTATTTCTACAATGTTAGCCTCATCCTTGAGGGCTGGGATATTCTTGATTAGGTTCATAAGTCTCTAGTTTTGTTGTAGGTACCAACTTTTCTTCCGGTTTTGAGTCGGTTGGCTTGTTAAGTTGGTTTGTTGGGAGTTCAAACTCAGAGTGAATGCCTGGCCTTTTCTTCAGATCTGCTAGGTGTATATCAAATGGTTTTGGATCACCTTTTGCTACATGAATATCTTTCCTAAGTGTAAGAATCTTATTTCTGAAATAACGTAGAAGGGATTGCCTTCATACGGTGTATCCATGGTCGGCCGAGGATCATATTATAGTTGGTTTCCGATCTATAATATAAAACTCAGTGAGGATTGTTTTGGGTCCTAAGGTGACTAGTAGTATTATAGTCCCAATCGAAGTGGCTTTAAGGCTATCATAGCCTCTTAGTGTATTCCGAGTCGTGGAACAATTTGTTTCTCCATACCCTAGCTTTTGAAGGAAAGAGAAGGGAACTATGTTAACTGCTGCCCCATCGTCAACCATTACGCATTTAACGTAATTGTTATAAACCCACACTTGTAAATGTAAGGCTGGATCACCTCTACGTGTAATCTCAATGTCTGTTGGCATTTTGTTTATGTCGAATATAAACTCGGTATCCCTATCCGGCTGCCCCGGAGGGTGGATATCAAAGTCTATATGGTTTACCTATGTGTTTTGGGAGGTGGAGTGATGTTAATTAAATGACCTAAACCTAATGCTTCTAAAAGAGCAGCCCTATGGGCAGGAGAGTTCTTCAATAAGTCCAAAAAGGAGATATGGGAGAAGGTCTTTGTTAGGTCATTAATTAAATCATAAGCACCTACGGGTTTTACTAATGTTTGTTGAATGTTATCTGGCTCTAGTGGGTAACTTGGATTTGGCTGAGAGGAATACTCTCGTGTCCTTGTTATGGCTTCCACGTGTAGCTCAGTGTCTAACTCCACTAAACCGACTATCTTGGTTCGTGGCTGATTTCCTAATTGCAGGTGTGACAGTGGATTTAGTGAAGTTGAGGCTTCATGATCATTGTTTCCTGTCATTACACCCTTGTTCATCCCATTTGGATTTAATTTGTTTTATTGTGATTTGGGAGTGGATCATTGAAGATCTTGAGGGGAGCATTTTGAGGGGAGACTGCTCCCGTGAAAGTATTTGGTGCAGGTGATGCAGGATCTGCTAAGAACATATCTATGAAAAGTTGTCTTTGTTCTTCTGGAAAACGTTGCATGAACTTATTGTAATCATGGCAAGTCCTAGTGTCATGGCCTCGAACTTTGTGGAAACCACAATACGAGTTGGGATTGTAATTCCTAGGTTGTTGGTTTGGCATGTGTTGTGGTCCAAAACTCTGATTAAACCGTTGACTATTAGGATTAAAGTTTTGTGTTTGTTGTCTTTGGTTTTGGTTTTGGTTTTGATATCCAGTTGAGTTTTGACTTGGACCCTGTGTCTGGATCTCTACCTTGTTGTTGTTGTGGATGATTAAAATCCACCGAGTTGATTGTCGGGGTAAAATTGTTGTTTCGTTGATTGTTAATCGGCGGTGGAGCATTTACAACATTTTCCTTTTTGCTTGGTCAGTTACTCCATCTATTGTTACCGTGATTTTTGTTAAGGATTTTAGGTCCTTGATTGACGTTTGTGGTAGTAGGATAAGTCGTAGTATTTTGGTTGGGGATGATTAACCTCCCATTTGTTCCATATGTCTTCATGACCGCTATCTATTGCAGCTTGATCTATTCGGAGGGTGCTCTCAAGTACTTCATCATAAGTCCTTAGTGGGAACTTCTGGACTTCTTCCTTTACCTCTCTACTAAGAGAATGAAGGAATAAATCACATAGTTCCATCTGGTCCATGTTTGGAGCACTTGCTGAAGAATAGAGGATTGTACGCCATCTTTGGATGAAATGAGCAACAGATTCATTGTGTTCTTGTTTAATATGCAAGAATTCCCTGATTCCTGTTCTCAACAATTTGTTCATGTCAAATGCCTTGATGAACTCTGAAACGAGTTGTTTAAATGAATGTATTGAGGCTTCAGGTATTCTATAATACCAATCGAGGGCGATACCCTCTAAGGTTTTGGGAAATATTTTAGCAACAACTCCATCCCAAGGGAGCAGTTCTTGAATGGTCTGTGGCGTATAGGCCTTAATATGTGCATTCGGGTCTCCCTCCCTTTGTATTTGGGAAAATCAAGAAGAGGTCTTGGAAGCATGACTTCGTATGGTGAAGTCTAAGGGTTCTTTCAAATATTCTGAATAAGTTCCTATCGCATAGGTTTCGACCATCGATGGTGCCTGCTGAGGGGGTGGAGGTGGAATGGGTTGTTGATATGGCGTAGTGTATGCATTTGCAGGGACATAAGGAAATCCTTGTGGTTGAGTGAATATGCCAGGAGAAGAGAACATATCTCCCGTGGTGATTTGGAATACATGTTTAAGTATGGAGGAGCATTGCCTAGAAATGGATTGTTTTGTACTAAACCGGGAGGTATCATATTCTCCACTGGAGTGGCGTTTGAGAACGCGGTTCTAGTTGGCATTTGTTGTGAATACTGAGGAGGCATGCCCAACGTGCCTATTCCTATGAGGAGGTCTACTTGGCTAGGATGATGTGGAGGATTGGAATTTCCTACCTGCATGAATTGAGAATTTTGACTTGCTTGAGCAAGTTCTAACCCTCTAACTTTTTCTACTAAAGTTGAGATGACTTCATTTGGTGAAGTCACAGTATTTTTCCTTAGTGGCATTTGTTGTATATCCTGAGGTTGTATAGGCATATGGTACCTGCTATGAACTGATCGTTGCCCTGCCAAGTTTCACCGAGGGCATTTCCTATAGGTAGTGGCATGGAGGTTTTTTTGAAAAGAGACCGGGTTGTGTTTGTAAACTTCCTATAGGTGGGTACATACTCTGAGAGCATTGTTCACTCCTAGCATAATGCGCTAAATGTTCATCATCTAAAAATAGATATGGATCTGATTGTCTACTAATTTGTGGTCTAAGCAACACCGAGGAGATGAACCAGATTCTCTCCATGAGTGTCATGTTGTTCGAGCTCGAAGGCTCTGGGGTTGTTACATTTGAGTGAGCTGATCCAACTCCTCTATTTGGAAAGAAGAACTATATCTAGTCCTTCGAGGAGGAGTTTGTGTTAAAACCGGTTAGTTGAATAGTTGTCACCCCACGCCGAGAGCGAGGGTGATGGTCGTCTATTCAGCTTGATCGTAGTATGCCTCAAGACCTAGAGAGAGGTCTACCATATGCATCGAATCCCGACATATTCGGGGGGTATATGAATACCCACAAAATAATGGGAAAGAGTGAAGGTGGATGGAAGAAATGAAAATAAAAGAGGAAGAACTATTTCTTTCACGTTGGGTTCACCAATTTTTTTGTACAATGGAAAAGTGACAAGTGAGCATGGGAATCTAGAAGTAACTCTTCCTCGCACCCGACCTCCCGAGGAAAAGTGCAAGCGAGCATGGGAAGACAACTGGGGATGGGATATACATGTGGGGTATATGGGGAAAACTAATTAGGAAATCTTATGTCTTCGACGCGCACTAATGGAATCTGTGAATCTAAGGCAAAGAAGGCCCTCCTAACCTGAACTGGCATGATAGATCGGTCGGCGAGGATGACTACTCGAAGGCTCCAATCAATATCGAGCTCTGGCATGATCCGATCTATAGGTTGTGGGATACGTGGAAGATAACCTGTGGGTGCTTCGTATATGTCTCCGACAGGGTCATGAAAATGGATGATGGATATAGTGGATTCTATGGGTGATTCTCTGGTCTAGTCCAGAAATCCTTAGCTTGATTAGTAGCTACTATACGTCTAGTGAGGATAGTTGTGTGATGATGATTGGTGGAAGTGGAGAGGATCTAAATACTAATGTGTGTGTAAACCAAGATCAACGTCGATTGATCCCATGGGCCCGTTGGGTTGGGACTGTGGATCACAACCGTAAGATTCATGGTCATTGTGGACCTCCTATGGTCATGTGAAGAATCAATCCCTAATCCCTAAGTATCCAAAGTAGTCGTATGCCTTTTCGGCCTCTATATTTAGAACTAAAAGTTGTGCAATCTTCTTAGAGTATCTTATAGGGCATCTGGCAACTTGAATTCTTAAGCTAGTGTCTATGTCAGTGAGAATGTCTCCTACGTCTAGTTGTGGGACCAAAGGATCACAACCGAACATTTGCTCTCTTTCAAGCCCTTCTACAGTCATGGATATTTATCTAGGGTAATATGTAGTTTGGCTGGTTTGACCAAAACGTATGCGCTTTGTCGTCTTCTATGTTTAGTCCTCTTAGCTGTGAGCTGATTTCTTGTAGGTCTGTTGTTGCTTGGAAGACCTGAATTCTGAGGTTTTGGTCTATGTCAATTATTGCTGCAACAAGATTGGGTTGAGGCATGATTGGTTCGAATACGTATTCTCTGGGCTCCCTAGGTCCCGTGATTGTCATACAAAAGAAATAATATAGATCTAACTAAAGCAAAGTAAACTAATTATGTAAAGTATATCTACAACATATATCTAAATTCTCTATTTTTGTATTTTTGATGAACTATTAAACAAAATTGAAAGAGCAATTATATAATATATCTAGAAAGTGACAACTAATCTAATAACAAAATTCAAAACAAACAAAGTAGCCGAGTATAGCTACCTGCCTGTGTAGTTGTAAATCTATTCTAAATAACCAAATAACTGATCTAATCTATTTGAAAGACCCCGATCTTACCTCAAAAGTGAGGAATGAATCATAGTTTCTCAAAAACTATCAATCCCCACAGCCTTCCCGCAATATCGAAAGTGAGATTAACTGAAATGAAATGATTCACTACTCTATTTGATATGTTTTAACTAGAACTTTGATAGCTTGAACCTGGATTTTGCATAATAGTGGCGAATCCGATTGTGTGTGGCTTTGTCCCCTCAATGTGATCTCCTCATTCCTTCGTGCTCACGTGAATCCAGAAAATCATGTAATGCTAGCATCAATAGAAGTAGGTATTGGAACAATGGCAGCTTTGGATGTAGATTGAATACAATGCAAGTAGGAGAGGGATAGCGCAAGAGAACAGAGCTTGGCTTATGCAATTCCTAGTGGGATTTATTATGAGTCATGCAACACAAAACATTAGAACCTGAAACTATCCTCCTTGACGAACAAAACCTACAACTCTAATGGCTTCAGACTGAAAATGAAACTATCCTATCTCAATTGATTGTATGAAATAGTAACAACACTAGCACAAGAAGATCATGTGGCTTCTAAACAACAAAACAACACTAACTATGCATGCAATGAATAAAACTAATACAATTCCTAAGCAAGAACTGAAAGACTAAAATTTTGAAATGAGAAGATGAGAGGCAATTTTGAGGGGCCATTTGAATTCCCATTTTGAATTGAACAAACCAGCTATTTATAGAATTCCCATTTACCCAAAGGTGAAATCCAAATTGAACTCCTTTACAATAAACAATGGAAAGATCTATTTTTAGCATTAAAAATATATCTATTAATTGTAATTGCATGGCTAAGTGTCCTAATCTAAAACAACTATAAAAGCATAAAAGCTAGGGTTTAGAGATGATGATGGATAATTATTACAAGATAATTATGTGAGAGAGAATTCTTGGTGAATAAAAGAAAATATTGAAGAAAGAAAGTATCTGAAAAATATGAGAGGTGTGGAAGATTGTAAATCTTCATTGTATATCTTGTCAAAGCTTTGGATAATAGATGGGCTTGTTTCTTGGTTGACATAGCCCACATTGGGTGAACCACATTAAATATGGTGTTGATTTATGTCTCTTGTTTTATATATTTCTTCTGGTAGAATATCCACTTTTATTTGCATGTATGCTTAGATCTCGATATATTATTTAGACAACTGAAAGTGTGCTAACCCCAATGACTCGACATATGACTCTCATGAACTGACCTTGTTAACCTCTTACAGACTCATTAACACCTTTGACACAATATATCGACCATCTTTGGACCTCATGAATACCTCATACAACCTATTGAGTACACTCACTAGACCATACTAGCTTGACCATGCCTAAATCCATGCATATTTCACCAAGACATCATGCTACTTTCTTAACCAAATTAAGACACTATAAATCAAACTTCATGATGTTTCATATATGACACCTAATACACACACATATTCTACCTAAAATACCTTTTCCCCATCATTGATAACAACTAAGACACTAAGTCCAACAACCTTAAGGGACATTATGGGAATGGTGTATGGCTATTCACATGGTCATTATGGGTTAGAAACAATACATAAAGAGACATATTGTTATGTCATCCTTTATTTAGATTACATTTATCCTTTTTGTCACATACACACTAGCACTCTCAAAAATTCCTTGCATATGAATCCATCATTTGACACGTTTTCACTTGTCCTTGCTTAATCCATGACACATTTTCACTTCATTCAACATTTAGGTCCTCTTGGACAATGCTATCTCCCATCGGTGATGGTTTCGGTTTTAGGTTTTTCCTGGAAGACACGGAGAACTGTAGGTGATGATTCATATATATGGTCATCAAATCAGAAAATCATGAAGGAAGGAAGGAAGTAAGGAAGATAGATCACATGAATCAGCCATATGCTTTTCTCTTTTGCATAAACTTCACATCTTTTCACTTTTCCCTTGGCTCATCTTACACTTGACTTGGATTGGACACTCTTCTTGGTTGGATTGGTTGCACTATTGGGTCGACTATAGTGATTCTAGGATAGGAGAAGTGTTTCCCTTCTCCATATATATCGATTCTCTCTTGGTGTACTACTTCTCAGAGAGATAGATGCATATATTACCACCCCAAAAGTAAGTGCTCTAAATATATTTTTCATATTACATAGATTAGTTCATTTCTCTTCCCCTTTTCTCTATGTTAGCTTAAAATTTTATGTACATTAGTGTTAACATATTTCTCTTATATGAGTAGCTCATTAAATTTCCTTCATTTACATTTCGAGTTATTGTAGTAGTGTAGATTATGCATGCTTGGCTTATTCCCAAACGATATACATCTCTCGACTATCTACCGATATCCTGAAAGGGTAATCTCCTCTATATTGATTGTGGGCCTTGGAAACCCTAGGTTGATGTAATGTAGGGATTACGCCCTCTTTATATGATACTTTAGTTCTCACTATATCCCCTTTAAATAAATCAATTTGTGTTAGTCCAGGTTTGTCTTGTATTCATTTCCTCATACCCTAGTGGAATGGAAGACTTAGCAATGCAAGTCACTTTGAGATACATTCTTGGCCCGCCATACATCTTTGGTGAACTCCACCTGAAACCTAAATACCTTATAATTGAGAATAGATTGATAATTACATCCATCTCCGAACTTAATCTCATCCTAAATCACCAAAAACCATAAAAAATCTAAAAACTAGTTTACACAGAGAGGCCATCGCCCAATGTTGTCCAGAGGAAACACTTATTTGAACTCACACACCGAGTCCACGTGGAAGAACAACACATGAACCAAGGTGTGAAGGAATAGGAGGGTGTCGCGCGTGGAGGTGTAGAGTCGAGGATTTCGGGACATAGCCAATTTTGGGATCAAATCTATTTTTAGGAGTTAGCGTGTGGAGCACACCAAGAGATGTCGAGACTTGCACGCCACTCTTCGTGGAGCTTACAAAGAGCATGTCAAGTCACTCTTGCATGGACACAAGCTAGGAATAGATTTACCTCTTTAGTTAACTATCGTTGATCTATAGATAGCATACTTGCATGTATGGCTATAACTATAAAGGCGCGTGGCTATTCTTAGCATGCGACTGTTTTGGTAAATTTAAGTGGTGAAGGGCCACTTCCCCACCCTATATATATGTGTGATGAATTACTTAGTAAGAGATATACACGAGAGATATATACGTTGTTGAGAAGGATATAGATCCATGAGTGCATGAGGCTCAGTTAATTGTAATGCATTAGATCTATGCGCGCATGGCTAAGCATTGTATGGAGCTTACGTATTATGATCTTGATTAATATATGAGGATTATTGGTGAATCATGTGTCTTACATTGTATCTTTATTAATTTAATGATAGTATATACTTAGCACATACCTATTTAGATCGATTCTATATTTACGTATCCTAATGGATTAGTTTCTAGTGTATATGGTTGTCAATTACTTCATCATGTTATCATTTTGTTCAAAGACTCTAAAGAGGGACCTGGTACCTTTGTGTGCTTTGGGTGAGCACTCGGCCCTACGCTAAGTGATGTCTTAGCGCGTCTAGGGTTTTACCCGAGAAAACTAGAGGTGCATCATTGGTTCGTTCTTTAGGACCTCTTTTTCGAGTTGTTTTAGGATGGTTCACGATGAAGACATACCGGTTAACCTTGGCGGCGTTGAAGAGTGGATCCACGATTTAGAGGAAGAATACGCACCGAGGTTTGGCTCGGATCCAAATTTGGCACATGCACTTGGGTAGAGTAGAATCAGTATGATAGTTTATACGAGAGCTTCTTTGCTATCTTTCCCATAGAATTGTATGAGTGGTTATGTGCATATGCATCTAAGAGGAATTGGAGATTTCACACACTTGTCTAGACACGGGGAGGAATTTCAAACATGATACGATGCTGATCGATCACGACTCATGTGGTAGATACTGGTTTCGTGGTGTTCTCAATAGCTATATTTTGGAGTACTCTATTTCGACTTATTCGTGCTCGGAGGTAGCTGAATTCCGGTTCCTACGGTATCCTGAGGAACGTATTTGTGAGGTAGTCCCTTTGGCGATTAAGATATTAATGGTAACATTGAACTTGGAAGATAAACTTGGCAAGCTAAAAACATCCACACGCAGGGGTAGGAATAGGATTGTTGAAGGATGGCAGACAAGCGTGTACTAGCACGAAAAGGGAAGAGAGGTGGTGAAGTATGATGAGGTGTGCGAGAGGGAATTATGGAAGAAGTAAGAAGTTGTAGAATGGATGACATTGTGGAAGAAGATGGCTCATGAAGGAACTCCCCCATATAGAAAAGCATGATAGAGAACCCTCTTTGGCCTCACATGGAAGTGCACCGGTAGATGTGACCTCGACCACAGTGCCCATCTAAGACAACTTGCTGACCTAGCGCTTGCGCTTGGTTTTCCGATATCTAGTAAGATAATAGGGAAGCATAATTTTCGTTTCGGAAGTGAGAGGGTAGAAACAAGTTAGGCAACAAGTATGTCAATGGCGGTGTAGATAGCTTCATTGTTCTTTGGGGTACGTTCTTAGGCTCTTCATACGCACAAAATTTGAGTGCACGAATGTCAAATTCACTTAGGCTGGGACTACTTCACGGATGGTAGGGGTTTAGTATAGTACTACAATCAAAGCACGGGAGTGCATCTTCTAGCCCTAATCAATCTACAAGAGGAGGACCGGAGTGGTATAGGTAGTTCTAGTTACGGTGGTTTTGGGGGTAGAGGAAATCAAGGGGATTTGGATCGGGGGTGAGGCCCACAAAGCTGAACCCCAGAGAACATTTATATGGAGATGTCTCTTTTTCTCTTAGAATATAGAGGTATTGAGGATGTCACGGAGCATGTCCATATGTGTGAGATATTGTGGCGCGTAAAGGTATCACGGCTTCGAGCACAAGGCAAGTCAATTTGCTACTACATTACAAGCTCATGCACATAGCTAGTATAGGAAGTTTTATCCCAATCGGACTTGTATTAACTATACATCATTGAAAGATGCTTTCCTAAAAGAGTTTCATATCCCGAGTTTGAGTAGAAGAGTATAAGCGCACTTAAGGATATTAAGCAAGGCACTACTAAAAGTGTATGGGAGTATGATGCTCATTTTAAAACTCTTCTATCCAAGCTCTCATATGACATACATGCAAGTCAACATGCGTAATGGTTTGTTGGGGGATTGATTACTCCTTTCAAAGAGCACTTTGTCACAAAAAAGACTTATACATATCTATGCGAAGCATTGGAAGCGACTTTACGTGCTAAGGTAGTGGGGAGCATTGACACTAGAGTTAGTCCATTCTTGGAAGCTCGAGCAATAACGAGATATGGTGAAGCGGTTGGAGAAAATTATCAGTGAATTCAGCCCATGAGGCGCACTTAGGAATTTGGTGTCTGATTATGAAGTAGAAGGTTATACGAGGATAGTTTCCCTCACCGATCTATATGATCACTTACTTTGTTAGACCGAGATTTTCCATCCGAATCATGATGCTAGTCATTTCCCGTTACTTCAACGTGTGATCAAGAAGAATGTATCCTCATTTTGTAAAATTTGTAGGTCCACGACCCATGATACTAAAGACTATATATTGATTAGCGAGATCCATAATGCCACCGATGTTGGGGTTTGTCGAGACAAGTGTGGTGATAATCCTAAAGGACAGAGTGAGCATCGGGACCGGGGTTATAATCAATCACGCTATGATAGGAATGATGGAAGATTTGAAGGAGGCCATGGAAGAGGATGAGGCCGAGGTGGAGGAAGGAGTGCATTCCTTGAGGAACTTATTATACATGTGGTTCACTGACCACTTTAGGCGCGAATACTCAGTAGAATATCTCTTGTTTTTTTGTGGAAAGGGAATAGTTATGAAGAGTGTCGGATTTGTATGAGCATCTCATTAAAAACACAAGCAAGAGAACAAAGACACGGAGGATGGTTAGAATCCGGGTAGCGGTAGAAAATTAGCGGATGCCCAAGTTAATGCGAGCCCGAGGCAAGAATGATAAAGATAACCACCGAGCTAAAGCGGTGCGTGTGAAAGAGGTATTACAATGGAAACCAACAATCACTAGGAAGAGGTTTTGCATGCTAGGTATCCCGATCTAACCCATCGAGAAGGAAGTGTACCAATAAACTATGGAGGTTTTAGGAATCTTCATGGTGAAATACAATGTTTGAAAGAGCAGTCTCGGAAGTTGGAGTATAAGGATACGGAAAAGGTCCCTTCGAGATATTGATGACATTAGGGAGGTGTGTAGGATGTCACACTAGGAGAATATTATCCCTTTATTAGGACATTGGTTGAGGGAATATTCCGTGCGCAGGACTCCGAGGCTGGAAGACAATTACTCCATGTGAATCTTCCTCCACGATAGCATTGACTACGAAAAGGAAATCACTTTGAATCTTTGTTGTGGATAGTTGGTTATTGAGCAATATTTTGATTGATACAGTGCAAAGTGAATGTACTCACATTGGATGCATGGGTACAAATGGGGAGACCTCCATTGTAACCATCATCTAATTTATTGTTCATGGTGAATAGAACAAAGCTACTCCCATAGGAGTTTTGAAGGATGCATCTATCACTATACAAGGGGCCAAGTTCACGGGAGATTTTGAAGTACTAGCTTACACTTGCGGAAGCGAGATAGCTTCCAGAGATTTGCTTAGGTTCCCTTGGTGTTATGCAAACAATGCTGATTTGAGGTTTAACAAAGGGTATATCAGCTTTGAGAAAAAGGAAGAGAGGGTCATAATACCGTTAATAGATGGGAAATCTAGGCCATATGTGGAACCTTTGAGTGAAGAGGACTTGAAAAAAATTTATATACGTGCTATTCGGGACCTTGAGGTCAATGAGCCATCCAAGGAAGGAATCCTTCATTATGAAGATTCTCAATCAATCAGCGATACCACATGTATTGCTTGTGGTAATTGGGCTCATGGTACTTATGAGCTAGTAGGGCGCGAGGTAAAGCGCGCATGATTGTTTGCAAGAGGATCTTTCACTATATCGAGATGTATAGGTCGCTAAGTACCCCAATATCTCTGGATCCGAATGTTTAACTGAATTTTTGCAAGCCATGGAGGCAAACCGGGCTGATCAAAGCAAGAGAATAGAAATGTTATCATATACTTTATGCGGACAAGAGCGCGGCCGGTGGGTGGTTCAGGATAATCTCTTGGCATGGGGAGATGTTGGGACCACCCTATCCCCAAGTTCTCACAAAGTAATGCACCTACAAAGATTTGTCATTATCATGGTGATCAACTTGTTCAAAGCACCACATCCGAGAGTGTGAGAGACTCAGACAACGAGACAGAAGCATTACCACCTTCACTTTGGGTGCATCAGTTCTATTCTACTCTAAAAGGTTACGCGCGTGCTTGGTATGTATGTGTTGAATTACATGAGAAACCGGCAATTGGAAAATTTTGACAGTGCAAGGATGATCTAAACCTTTGACTTCTTCTCATCCAAGACACCAGTGGACAAGGCATTGAGCTCTATTAAGCGCTTAACCATGGGAAATAGTGGGAAAGTGGAAGAGCTTATACAAGAATTATTTGGTGAGACAGAGACGATGGTGTGCTTTGAAGAAGAAGAAGAGGATTCCATACTCCTTACGTGTCTTTGCTCCGGAAAAGGACAAGGGAAGCTAGTTTATATAATTGATGATGAAGAAGTTGAGCACTGGAGGTTGAATATTCACATGGAGCACCTAAAGGTGTTAAACAATGTGGATATAGATACGTGCGCATATCATGAGCCTGAAGACAACAAAAGTAAATATTGGGACCGAAGCTGAACCTAAGGAAGTGATTATTGGAGATTACCTGGTCGAATTCAAAGTGGCGAAGATCATAGAGTTACTAAGAGACTATGAGGACTTATTTCAAGGGGGTACCATGAACTTAAAGGCATGCATACATCACTTGGGGAGATGAAGATAAAGCTTAAGGAGGGTGCATGACACTCGTCAAAAGAGACCTTATCTGATGAATCCCAATTTGCGAGAGAAAGTAAAGGAAGAGGTTGACAAGATGTTGAAATCAGGATCATTCAACCATTAGATGAATCGAATGGGTCACTTATGGTGATCAATATCAAAAAGGATGGTAGGATTCAGATTTGTGTTGACTACAAAGAGTTGAATGTAGCATGTGTTATCGATCCTTTCCCTACACCATTCACAAAAAGAAATATTAGGAGTGGTTAGGGCGTGATATATATTCATTTACATATGGGTTCTCGTGGTACCATCAGAGTTCGGATTGCCTAGTGAGGATCAAGAAAAGACCACATTCACTACGAATGAGGATTTTTTTGCCTATATATGTCATGCTCTTTGGTTCAAGAATGCACTGATGTATTCTCTAGGTTAGTGGTGCAAGCATTCAAGGATTTTATTCATAAGTTCTTACAGTTTACCAGATTATGGACCGTTTTATGGGCTGGTTAAAGATCATTGTGACAATCTATGCTTAATGTTTGAAAGATGTAGATAGTTGAGTATTTCATCAATATCAAGAAGTGCATCTTCGCTACTCCTTTTGGTATACTTTGGGACACATCATATGCAAGGAAGGGTTATTGGTTGATCTAGCTAAAGTTCGTCATTATAGGCTTCGAAAGCACCTACCAATCAGAGTGAGGTGCACGGGTTTTGGGTCACACAAGGTATTACCGAAATTTTATACAAGGGTATGCCAAAATTGCCGCACCTTGGAAGAATTACTCAAGGGGAAAGGTACATTCTATCGGGGGAATCACAATAGTGTGCGTTTGAGATACTCGAAGGAGAGACTTACCACCGCACCTATTTTGTGCTTTCCTTCATGGGATAAACCATTTCATGTTCATGTGGATGCCTTTGGCACAGCCATTGGTGTTGTTTTAGTTCGGCCTCTAGAGAAGGGATAGTCGATCATCCCATTTTCACATTTACTAGGAAGTTGACCTTCTGCAGAACATAATTATACCACTACAGAGTGTGAAGCTTTGTCCATGATATATGCCTCGCACAAATTTATTCAAGATTTGTTGGCCACACCATTTGTGTTTTATACACATCACATGGCATTAAAGTATTTCGTGAACAATCCCATTTTATAGGGGCACATATGTCGATGGATACTCTTATTTCAAGAGTTTGAATTTACGCTATGGTAAAACCATGCAAAATAAATTGGCTAGATCACTTGTCTAGAATTCAATCAGTGAAGAGGCACAAACAATAGAAGAGACCATGCCTAATGCCCAATCAGTATAGGTTACAACAAAGCCATCGACTTAGAGGACATTGTTGTGTTTTTAAGGACTAGTATGGCACCAAAAGGTATGAAAGCGTTAGAAAAGAAGCAACTTGCTATATGCACGACACCATTCATGTTAATCAATAGTGATTTGTAAAAATTAGGCAGAGATGAGGTGTTGCACCATTTTGTATCGGGTGAATTAACGAAAGGATATAATGGAAAAAGCACATGGTGGTATCAGTGGCCACTATATGGGTGATGCCATAGTGCGTAAGATCCTACTTGTTGGTTTATGGTGGGAGACATCATGACAAGGATTGAAAGAGTATGAAGGAATGTGACCATTGTCAACATCTAGGTCAACCTAGACAAAGGGATGAGATGCCTTTACGACCAATTACAAGTGCGTAACCCTTTGAGAAATGGGTGATTGACTTTCAGAGGGCCTATTTCACTAGCTACGTGTAGAACTGGATCACGCTATATCATCACCAGATGCATTATCTTACCAGATGGGCGGTAAGCAACACCTACAAAGGATCAGTACAATGGCTACAACAGCAAGGTTCTTATGGGGAGAATGTTCTAACAAGGTATGGTTGTCCTTTAAGTCTAACAAGTGATAGGGGAACACATTTTTTGAATGAGACAATAAGAATTTTGTTAGATGAGTTCATGGTTGCCCACCATAAGACTACACCCTATCACCCCCAGAAAATGGAACTGCTGAGGCTTTTAACAAGATTTTGAGCCACACATTGACCAAGATTTGTGATGTTGGAAGGAAAGATTGGGATGATAAAGTATCTATTGTTCTTTGGGCTTATAGAACAACATACAAGAGATTAAACAAAGCCACACCTTTTCAATTGGTGTTTGGTGCGGAGGTCATGTCCTTCCTATTGAATTTATGTTACCTTCGCTGCACATATGCGCGACCGGAGGTATAGTTGATGAGCAAGCCTTGGAAGAAGCAGATTGATAAAATGGTTCAACCGGATGAGTGCTAAGCCATAGCACTCTGGAGTCGTAAACAGAGAAAGTGCACCAAGAGGCATGGCATGATAGACATATCGGGGATAAGAAACTTGTGCTTGGGCAAATGGTACTTTTGTATTACTCCAAGTTTTTGCACCATCCCATGAAACTCAAAGTGCATTGGTTGGGGCCATACATTATAACTCATATCCTTGAGTTAGGTGCTTGCCAATTAGAAGCAATTGACGGCACGAGGCTGCCGGTTATTTTAACGGGAGTAGGTTGAAGCCCTGCTATAAATAATTCTTCTAGGTGTTTGTAATAAGGCAGTATTTCCAGATAGATTAGGTTTCCATTTCTACATTTCCTTACTATATTTCTTTCATCGTCACTATGCTTTGTCAATTTAGTTCTCATTTTTGTGTAATAAGCATGCATGCGTGCATGAAGATAACTACAATATGAAGCATGCCTTTGATGTACAGAGGATTGCACATATCTTTAGTGTAGGGTGGTTGTTGGTGACTCTCAAGTATAATGTCGTGAAGATTGGAAGGTGTAATGCTGCGAATGTTGAGAAAATAGGTTGAGGGTGATTGATGAAAGATTACTTCTCAAAAAATAGCCAAGGATGGAGATGAGTGAAGGAAAAGTATAACACGAGGTAAGCGGCAGCCATGGTAACTACTTTAGGAGATGGTGTAGTGACGAGGTACTTAGGTGTTAGAGCACACGATGAAGAGAAGTCTCAAAAAGGGTAGGAAGGTGCGCTAGAAGGTTATAGATTTTAGTGGGAAGATGTACCATGTGAAAATGACAAAATCAGGTAATAAATGAGGAGAATTTGGTAGGTGGAGGAGTAATTAATGTAGCAAAAATTAAAAATCTATATAAGGACTCGGATGCGATTTCATTTTCACCCTTTTGATTATGAGAATTTGATGGAGAGCTACGTTTCAAGAGCCAAGTGACATAATTTAAGGTACAAGCAAACTTAATCGCACAAAACACATATTTGTGATGGTAAGGATTATATCCCCTTAGGTGAAGGGTTTGAATGAAGCAGAGTGACAAAATAAATTTAGGGCATGAGGTTTTGTGATTGAAATCTAGGGCACGGTGGAATCGGATTAGGGTTTGAAAAGAAACCGTAAAAACTTGCAATAGAAGGTATAAAAACACAACCTTCAGAGAAAGATGGCTCCAAAGAAAAGGCAAGACTCGTGACGAGAGAAGAAGAAGAAGGTCAAGTGGAAGAAGAGGAAGAAATGGTGCTGGAAAGAAATTTCTCAGAAATATAAAAGTATCCAAAAGAAGTCATCATGGGCCAAGAGTGGGAAACCCACTTAAGGAAGAGTAAAATCAATGAATACAACCACCGCACGAAAGATAACCTTGTAAGAAATTGGATGAATTTCTCACCTCCCGGACAAACAGTGGAACCGAGGATGGCATGCCTATGTATGATGATGTCAAGGAGAAACTACTGAAGAGGATTGAGGTTTACCAGCTTATATGAGCTCCCATACTTTGGGACATATGCACTTTGCATGCATGGCTAATGCGCCGAGTCCATGAGGACTTTTTCTACTTTGCATGGCAAAGGTAAGATTGACACCCATCCTTATTGCCACAAAGGACTCGGATCAAGGCAACGGGTGAAGATATTAAGGTTGACCTAATGACAAGAGCACCATAGCGGAAACACACAAAGCGCTAGGTTACCAAAAAGGACCACACAGATGGACATAGAAAAATTACGTAATCGTTTCAGTGGTACGGGTAGTAGCGCACACCTAGTTACCAAGTTGAATGACCAAGGTCTTTGGTCACAAGTCAATTCTATGTGGCTACATATAGCAAGGCACATGTCGAAGGGGTCACCTACAATATCCCCGGCTTCATTGCAGCAATGTATAGTAGAAGAAGCACGTGTGGGGACAAAGATTAGTTTTGGCTAGGTTCTACCGAGCTTGGTGTTCATGGAGATGGGGTACCCAATGGCCCAAAAGAAAACATCCTGGGAATATCCCATGAACAATAAGTCCCTCAAGTTGAATGATTTAGCAAGTATATGTGCAATGGATCCATAACAGATGGAGTAAAGGATGGCATAGAAATGTGGTATGACAGCTCGCGCGGTGTTCGGGGGAAGAATGGTGCATACCCAAGGAGTTACCTTTGGTCCTTGGAAAGTAGGTACAATTTTCAGTTTACCAAGACTTTACATTACACGCTTTCTAATGGTGGATGGGTCATGGAGCCCCGGTATAAACTACCCCACGCATTCTCCATGCATTATTTTCAAGCGTCGGTCCACCGATTTACCGATAGTCGTAGGTTAAATTTTAATGCCGACAAGGTGGACTCATGCGAGTACCACACTCTAAGGAAAACCTATGGGTATCTAGGAAGAATTCATAGAATGAGAGTATCATCTCGAAGGTATTGAGAATTAAGCCGTAAACAAGTATGGTGTTGGGGGGACATTGAGCTACGCTTTATACATGTAAATCAAGCCAAAGATGGAGAACAAAAAATATGTAGAGAATGAGTTCGTGCTCCTGGTGGCCACCAAAGGGGAAGCACACCGTGGAGAACATTTCAGCACCTAGGCCATATGCACCCAAGCAAGATGAGGAAGAGGAGGACGAAGAACAGGAGGATAGTGATAGTTTGGTGCGCGCAGAGGAAGCAACCAACGGCTTGTTATAAGAAGGAGCACGCAGGACCTTGCAGTGGCGAAGGGGCCACTAGAGAAGGATAGGGTGACCAAAGATTCAAAAGGGTATTCAAGTGTACAAGGACATAAACAGAGACCTAGTAAGTCAAGGAGAGCGGAGGAGAAGAAAAAGAAGGAAGCTCATGCTAGGAGATGAAGCAAAAAATATGAGGAGAAAGTGCCCTCATCTCCAAAAGAAGAAGGACCTCAAAGATAAGGAAGAGGAGAGAATGGAAGTAGAAGGATAACGAGAACAAGAAGAGGATACTCAAGACAAGGGTGGGGATACATCTGGTATCCCTAACCTTGATGCGGCCATTCCTGGGGGTCAAGATCTCATCGAACCGGGAGGATATCGAGCACGTGCCATGGGTACATAGAAGACCCGAAGATGATAATTCATGCTCGGCCCAGAGAAACATTGAGTAGAAAGACTTATTCGGATGGGCACTCATGGACGAGACTAAGGAAATGGTGTGTACACGGAAGCAACTCTCTGGTCCATGCACACTCATGTAGAGGAGCTAGACTTCGATGTTGGAGAAGAGTCCCGCACCCCAAGGAGATCAAGAAGGCACTAGAAATAAGGCACATGACTATCAAGCCTATGGTGATAACGGATGAACAGTGAGTAATGCCTCGATAAAGGTATCCTCCGAGGTAGCAAGAAGGAATGTCGATAAATCGCTACAATTAAGGCAATCGCAAGATGAGTTAAAGGCCAAGGATGTGGAAATCACGTGCCCCGATAGGGAGAAGGACCTAATAAAAAGGAAGTATGAGACCTTTTGTGGACATGGCGGAGGATATTGGCGATGATGTAATAAAAGCATGCCCACACTGGAGGTACAAGTTCTAAAGGAGTTTCTCAAAGAATGCACTATGTGCGCAGCCATGATCGATTTAGTGTTGAATGATGAGAAGGCGCACATAGCTAAGAAGCCTAAGGACCCGGTAGAAGAGGCGAGAGAGGGCACAAGCAGCAAGTAGTAAGGAATATTTCTACATATGAAGGCTCATCGCGTGCCATCCGCGATGAGCTTAAGAAGGCTGATCATGCATTGATAATTTGCATAGCTCGGATGCGCTTATTGCATGTTAAAACATTGGAGGAGGAGAATGAGGTACAAAAGGCCTTGAAGGATGTAACACTAGGCTGCGCTGAACGGTCGACACTAGTAAAGCAAAAGTATGAGGCACTAGATGTAGCATAAGCACACATAAGGAGAGGTCGGATGAGAGCTTGGGAAGCTCATCGCTTAGAAGATGGATATATTGGAAGGGGTGCAAACCTCTATGTCAAGTGTAATGCTTGTCTTACAAAATGAGCAAGGAAAATTAACCATGGATGAGCTGGAGTCTATAATTGTAGATGTTCCAGAGAAGGCAAATGACATTAACGAGTAGGAGAACTTGGAGGTAGATATAAAAGCAGAATATCCAGAGTTACTCCTTCAGAGTGAGAGAAGTAGAAGAGCGAGAAGCCTAAAAGTTTTGTGTATACATCATTCTTTATTTATCCTTTCTTTAAATTCATTTGTTCTTTGTGCACATTTTTGACATCACCATTGTCGGGGTGATAATGCAATTTAGTGTGGGGTAATGTTGGCGGAGGAAACACTTAGTTGAACTCACACACCGAGTCCAGCGTGGAAGAAAACATAGGAATGAAGGCACAAAGGTATAGGAGGGCATCGCGTGTGGAGGTGTAGAGTAAGGATTTCAGACTTAGCCAATTTTGGGGATCAGATCTATTTTTAGGAGTTGGCGTGTGGAGCACACCAAGAGATGCTAAAGACTTGTACGCCACTCTTCGTGGAGGTTACAAAGAGCATGTCAAGTCACTCTTGAAAGGACACAAGCTAGGAATAGATTCACCTCTTTAGTTAACTATCAGCGATCTATAAATAACATACTTACATGTATGGCTATAATCAGTAAAGGCACATGGCTATTCTTAAGATGCGACCTATTTTGGTAAAGTTAAGTGGTGAAGGGAAAGTTACCCACCCCGTGTGTGTGTGTGTGTGTGTGTGTGTGTGTGTGTGTGTGTGTGTGATGAATTACTTAGAAGAGAGATATACGAAGAGATATACAGAGATATATACGTTGTTGAGATGGATATAAATCCATCTATTCATGAGATCGGTTAATCAGAATAGATCTATGCGCGTATGGCTAAGCATTGTATGGAGCTTCAGATTATGATCTTGATTAATATATGAGGATTATTGGTGAATCATGTGTCTTACATTATATGTTGTTAATTTCCGATAGTATATACTTAAGGGCATACATGTTTAGATCCGATTCTATATTTATGTATCCTAATGGATTAGTTTATAGTGTATATGGTTGTCTAATTACTTCATCATGCTACCATTTTGTTACAAAGAACCCTAAAGAGGACTCGGTACCTTTCAGCACGCTTTGGGTGAGCACTCACCTATGTTGGGTGAGCGTGTAGGGAATAGATTGATAAGCGCATCCATCTCTCGAACTTAATCTCATCCTAAATCACCAAAAACCATAAAAACTCTTAAAACTAGTTTACACAGAGGCCATCGCCCAATGGTGATCATGACTATTTATGTTCCTCCATTATATCTTGTGTAAATTTTCTTACATGGATTATTGTGTCGATAAGATCCATCTCAATAATTTCTCTCATCTCGATTATCATTATATCATGGAGTATCTGGGCTTAGGGTCTTTTGATTATGTTGTGCAGACATTTTGTGAAACCTATCATCCTAAAGCCGAGTTCACCTTTTGGAAGGAATTTTGTGTCATATGACTCCTAGAAATAAACCTCCCACCCTTTATAATGTCTTATTTGAGGAAGAGGAAGAAGAAAATAAAAATTACAATACTTCTGATCATCCTCCTGAGATTCAAAATTCCTCACAAAATTTCCTCAATACATGAATGAATTAGAAGAAATGCTTAGTAAATGTCTCGTTGAATTTATCTTGAACAACTTAATAACATGGTAGAAATGGGAAAGGTCCCAAAGTAGGTTCATTTGAGAATACCCCAAGTTCTAAGACTACCAATATCATCCTCCAACTTATTGATTGGATGAATCAACAATACTCTGCTACTATAACTCAATTCCTTCATATGGAAGCCAACACGGATCAACTAGTCAATCACCCTACAACGGGATCTTGGGGCACCACACCCCTCCTTTTCTAAATGTGCCTAATGGTATTCCCATCACCCAACCCCTTATCCAAAAAAAATATTAAGAGCAGTCTAACAAGATCCTCTAGCACCTTACATTGCTAGCATGGATATTTGGGGTATTGCTCCTTCCATCTCCTATGATGGGTCCACCGATCCCACTATACATTTCCACCAAATACCTAGTTAAAACCCTCTTGGATATGCTTTGGATTAGTATCATAATTTACCTCCTAACTCGTATTTGAGCTAGAGTCCTTAGTGACATACATGAATTTCAATATCATAACCTACCGTAGAACAATATCAATGCTTTCATTAAGTGTCAACAATCTGAAAATGAATCAACACAAGCCTTCATCAAACATTAGAAGACCCTATTTACACAAATATAACATAATATAACTAAATATAGCCTCTTCCATATTTTCCTACGAGATCTTGAACCTCGCCTTCAATACAAGGATAAGTCCTTCTCTCCCGCCTCTTTGGAAGAAGACTTCAAACAAGCTAAAAGACATTATTATCTCATGGTATAGTTTGAGAAAGTTCCTCATAACACACTAACCAATAAACAATTCCAAATCCTCCAACTCCCTACGATCAATAATTCCATAGATGATGGAGTCTCTGATACTCTTCCTCTTATTTCTTCTTCAAATATAACCATCTTCAACATTGATAAAAACTAATAACAAAACTTGGCCTAATTATCATCAATCATTGAGTAAGGAAGATCCAAAACATCATTTGCCTAAGCCATTTAGCATGATCTTAGATCCTTCTCAACCTATTCCTCAATGGCATGATGAAATTAAATTCTATTGGTGGCATGATAATTGGGGTCACTCCCATGAGAACTATCATTCATTACATATAGTTGGCATCAAAATTTCCTAAGCTCTTGTGAACATGTGTAAGCTAGAAAAGCTATAGAAATGAGGTTAGAACATGAACAAAACCTCAAAGCTTTATCAAATCAACTATGAACCATCAAGATAAGAGATAAACAAGAGCTACTCCTATGCATGCATTATAACTTTAACAAAACATAAAACTAACATGTATATACTACTCTTTACTCTTTGAATGCTACAAAACATGAACCTATGAAGATCCTAGAAATCAAATTTGATTGTTTGATGCTCAAGGGTTTGAGAGTGAAGGCTCACCATTAATGGCTACAAGACCATATGGTTCCCCTCATTTACTCAAGCTTGAGTTGGAAATATGCAATGGAAGATAATAGCTCAATAACAATGGAAGAATACTCAATATCCTAGAAAATACTATAATTATACTAAAGAAGGAGAAGTGTTCTTAAAAAAGTGAGGGGGTAGAGGTCTATTTATAGTTTTCTGATTTCAAGAAAGGGATGTTTGGATGCATGTGAGACAAAAAGGCCCAAAAGGTGAAATCCAAATGAAATGGACTTTGGAAAGTGAAATGCACTTTTAGAAAGGTAAGTGCCTTTTAGAAAGTGAAAGGGGATTAATTAACCCTAAGTGGCTTAATTAATAGGGATAGGCTTGTGGAATCCTTTTAGAGGGGTATTAGTGTGATTTAGGGTTTAGAGAGAGTTAGGCGGGTTATTTAACTAGCATAGTATAGTTAATTAATGGGGATTAGAATAGTTAGTGAAAGTTTAGTAATAAAGTTACTTTGATCAAACTATAGGTGTCTATATTTGCCCTCTTTGGGGTGGCGTAAGCTACACCACTGAAGAAAGTAGCCACACACAAACAACTATAATTTTTGAAGGAGTGGAAGAAAAATTAGTAGAGTGAAGGATTCCCCCTCGAGTGTTGATGGGGTGATGGAAGAGGTCGATCGACAATCAAAAAGAAGGAAATAGATAGAAGAATGAGGAGGGACAAGATGCCCCAAGTGAAATAGTAGAATATGGAAGAAAGAAGAAAGGGGATATAGTAGAAAATAATGAGGACATTATATTGAGCTATCAAGAATACGATACCATGTAAAATAATATTTATTTTTCATCATTTTGCTAGTGATCTTCATCAAGTTGGTCCTTATTAAAAATATAAGCATACGGTTAGAAGTGTAGAATGAAATTAAAAGCCATAGTACATTTAACAACTATCCATTTCCAAAATACCAACTCCATGTAACATAAAAATGCAATGCAATACGAGAAGTAAACAAGCGATCTAACAAGGAAATAAGTATGATACACACATAATCAAACCAAACATTCAAGATAATTGCGAACAAGTTTTTTTATCAAGATTCGGTTCCCAGATGTTCGTGATAAACAACAAGGGATAAATGTGGTACTCTAAACAAGGATACATGCAAGGGGAATTTATGAAGGACACAGGTCCAATGAAAAAACATTGTGCGCTATTTAAACAAGATTAGTCAACTCATCAGGTGTCCAGAGTACGAGACTAAACAAGTAGTCTAGCTTTGTAAATGGTTGTAGATACAAATGATACGCGAGTCATTTGGTTTTAAAACATGTGAAAATGCAAGTGACATATGCTATGAATACATGTGTGTGACACAAATTTCAGCTTTAGATGAGTTTCTTACCAAATTTTGTCAATTTTTGAATTTTTACGATTTTTTGGATTTTTAATAATTTTTTGAAAATATTGATTTTATTATTTTTTAGTGATTTATAATTTTTTAGAAGAAGTTTGGAAAAGTGATTGTTCCTAAAAGTAATAAAATTCCCTAGAAGAAGAAATGGGTGCCAAGTAGCAAAAATATGCCTAACGGGGAAGAAAATGGGTCAAAAATAATTATTTAATAAAATTAATCATCATGATGTAATAAAAGAAGCTAAAGCATGATCACAAGGTGGTCAAATCACGCCATCATGGTGGGAGAGAATGCATCACAGAGGGTAAAATTGACAACATATACACCTCCTGGGGTAAAATCATTATGAGTAATTCATTTGATAGTGACACTTGCCGATTTACCATTCACTTTTACTTTGACCCGAGGAGAGATGGCGCGAGTTCGAGGTGCACGAGGCGAGCTGACACAATCTAAGAGTACATACTATTTCACCCGATTCTTGGACATTTCTGAATGTCGATTGAAATAGATAAGGGTAAAAAAGGCTAGGAGGAATACTTGTTGGAGCTGGTCAAGGTCATTGCGCATGTGTTGACTTCTCGATCCACGTAAGATCATGAGAGCTTCCTTTTGGCTCGGGAGGAACTACCAAATAGACAACAATACCACCAAATAGAAGTTAAATAGCATATGTAGTGGACTCGCCTAAAGATATGCTACATCCGGGAAGTGTGACACTTCCTGAAGGATGTCAATCCACTATTTTAAGAAATTAATGTAAGAAATAAGATAAATATTGTCCTACCGTAGTCAATATGATTTAGGCATCTCATATAAACACAATAAGAAAAATATAATCTAACAGATAGGTTAGGATCAAACCAAGGTTGGGTAAGTAGTTCAGTGGTTTTACGGCAGTGTCCGATAGAGGCTGATGAAGGTCATAGGTGATCGTGGGTAGCTTGGGAGTAGGTAGGTAGGTTGCTGGTCTTTACCGGGTGTGCCGATGCACATAGAGATCGATGTTGGTCTAGGGGTGACTGATTTTGGTTAATAAGGATCGATGGTCACCGTAGAAAATGACAGAGATCAAGAACAGTGGGTATGGGTCTCTGTTGTTTAGGCTGATGGGGAGGGGGTGAGGTGTTAATGAGGTGTGGGTAGGGTAACAGGTCGCTGGGTAGGTCTCATGGGGTTTTGGTGAAGCTTAGGAAGAGTTATGGATTAACTTTGGGAATGGTAGCAAAGGGACAAAAGATTCGTAGGTAAACCAACACTAGTATAGTAATGATGGCGGTCCAGATGATAGACGCCGGTGACTACGAGAAACCTGGAAATACTACGTAGGGTTTTTGGGTTCCCTTTGTGATCGCACAAAGGGTTGGACAGACAGGGATGAGATGCCGGGTTGTTTTAAGTGGATTTGGTGGTTTTGGTGGGGTTTGGTGGGGTTTGGAGAGGTAGTTATCAAAGGGGATTAATGGGTGGTCGGAGAGAAAATAATGCAACAAGAGAAGTAACTATTGAGAATATCTAAACAATCAAGTTAAATAGAGAGATGTACTTACTTGTGAAGGTGCTTAAGTCGTGTGTGGATGAAATTTGGAGAAGATGGTTAGAGATTGCTTGTGTAGAAGATCACCGGTTGATGGGGAGCTCTTTTGAGCTATCCGGGCTTTTCTCCTCGCTGGCCAGCTGAGTTAGATCTTTGCTAGAATGATTGTTGGATGTCTAGTGAGAAAGAATGCTTGCTCTAGTTGCATGCATGCGTGATTGCTCTCTCCTTTTCTTCGTAATCTTCCAACCTCGAAAATAAGGTTTCCAAAGGGGATTAAGGGTAATCGACGATAGTTCCGAGTCGATCGGGCGCTTCGCTCAGAGGTGACCGCATCTATGGAGGGATTCCTAGGTTAACTAAAAATAGAAGATTATTGCATGATTATGCCGCAGATCTCTCTATTCATCCGGGGCAAGACCGAGAGTTATCGCTCCTCATGCAGTGAATGGGGTGTAGGCATTGATTTCTAGGGTTTAGTTAGGTCTTAATTAGTTATTGCAACTTATTAAGAATAGTTTTAGGGTGAGGTGACTAGGTGAGGTGTTTAGGTTAGGTGGATGGGTGAGAATTAATCTAATTAAGGTAATTAAATAATAATCATGGTGATAATAGGGGTTAATTTAGTCAAATTAATTAAATTAATCTTAGCGTAGGGGTGAAGAGAGCCTTGGTTAAGGTGGTGTGTTCACATTGATTATTCGACGAGGGGGTCGGGAGTGTGACCTGATTTGGTGTCTACATTTTTCCCATTTTTACGTAGTTTGTATTGGTAAGCGATGCTGAAAAAATAAGATGTGGTGAAGGTGATCCCCTTCAAACCAGGAATTGATGAAGTGGCATATTGAATCGGTGAGTGGGTTGATAAAAGTGGATGAATGAAGATGGGAAGAACAATGGGGTAATGGGATAAAGGTCAAATCGGGCTAACAATGGTAAATGGGCCAAGGTCAATGGTAGTGGCAGTCAAATGCACGCACATGTATAGACTACGACATGGTACCAAGTCGAAGAGCTTATAAACTCTACATCATCTAAGGTCAAGGAGAAACCGTCACCGGCCAAGTCGAGAGGGTTATAAAAAGAGAAGTTTCCATGTTTTTGAAATCATTTGTCTTTTCGCATAGGTGAAAATGACAAGAAAGAGAAAAAGAGGTGAAAGTGACCAAGTGAGATGGAGAGCTTAGGTGGTGAGCCATGAAGTAGGTGAGTGTTGGTTCGATAGGTGAGGCCATTAGATCGGTTAGATTGATTTGATTGGTTTGAGATCCATAGGTCATTCGGTGATGGCGGAGGCATGAGAGGGATCAGGGTGACCAGTGTAGTGGCTCGAGGTGCCACCATGTCAATGACAACATGATGAGGTAAGATATAATTTCTATCTTTGTTTGTTTGGGTAGATTTTAGAAATTTAGGTAGGAGGAAAAATAGCTTTTGGGAGGGGGAAAATTGAAAATTTGAAATTGGGAAAGATAGTGGGTGAAATAGGAAGTGGGAAGGGTAGATGTAGGTAAATGAGGGGTGGGTAGGGGTTTGAGGTAGTAATGGGTGGAGGGAAGGGGGAGGAATGGGAAATTAGTGAGGAAAAAGGGAAGGGTGTTACGGGTCATTGTCGCGACAATGACCGACATCGGTTTAGTGTTGCAGCGCTTGGTGGTGTGGACCGGTATCAATCACATGGGTGAGGTGACCGATCGGATGTGGTTAGACCGCATTGATTGATGATGACCAAGGTCGGAGTAATGTGCGTAGATATAGGACAAAAAGAGGTAAATATACGAGGTATAGATAGATAGGTAAGAATATGGAAAGTTAGTGAGGGGGAAGAGGTATGGTTATGGGTAGATGGGTTTATATGCTAGGTCCAATGTAGGGGTGTGTGGATGAATAAGTAAGGTTGGGGAGAGGGTCAAAATGAAAAAAATAGGGAGGCTCCAAGGTGTGGGTAGATAGGTAGTGTTGATTGGGGTCAAAATGGAAATAGGTGATGGTTCGGGTGTGGGTAAATAGGTAAGGTGGAATTTGGGGTCAAGGGTAAAGGTGAATAGGTGAGGGTCCTATGTATTGGTAAGTAGGTAGGGTCAAGTTGGGTCATAGGTAGAGGTGAAAGGAAAAATGTGAAGTAATATAGGTAGGGTAAGTGGTATAGTGGGGGTGGCAAATTTGCATTCAGTGTGCTCAAGTTTAAATAATATGATTGTTTGTTGGATGTAAGTGAGAGACTAGCTTCGGATGAGGGATAGGGTACCGCCATTACTAGTGCAGTACGAGCGAGCAAAACACACGGAGGTGACTTTGATGGTTGCCTCGTCAATAGATGGGACTCGCGACCAACACATTCCATTTTGCCAAGAGTGAGCTCACGATCACCTTGGAGGATGTCTATAGGATCCTTAAACTACCTATAGTAGGTACACAAGTTTAATCGATCTCCTCGAGAGGCATCCGAGGAGTTATTGGTACTAGTGCTCTGCGAGGGTATGACAGAGATGTGGTTCCATAGCGCGAGTATGAGCTACTTGAGCAATGTACCAAGCCTACCCCAAGGAGATGAGGCTTGTAGTACCACCGATGGAGGTAGTATGCTATTTTTACCGCCGATGACGCAGAGGGGGGAGATTCCCATGGTCATTGATGGGAGTTCTACATGACATGGTGGAGAGCAGACTCGGTTTGTATGGGCACCGCATTCTTAGTGCAAATGTACATACAGGAACTATGGGCCTATGGGGCTGCCATGGAGGTTCAGCCTTTGTTGTACATCTCCTTACCGCATTATGGGTGTATGAGCACATGTGTGTATGTGCATCCAGCTTGATATGCCCCAAGCCAATGCTTTTGAGGAGAGGTTTTTATGGGTGGGATACATGTGATGGGTACTAGCTATGGGAGAGCGCCGAGCTACGAGAGCTACGCATGATGTGGCTTATTACAGAAATTACCTGGAGGGGTTGTCCGACATGGACATTAGAGGCCATATGTGGGCTTCCCCCTCATACCATGGATGGCGAGAGGAGCTGGATGGGTTAAGAGATATTCAGGTGGATAGAGGGATGACGGGTAGGGGAGCATGAGATGATACTCGTGAGACTCGGGTTAGACAACAATTCGGTCGTCAGGATATACCCCGCCTTTCCCGCAAAGACAGAGAGAGATGTGTGGAGAGACATATGTCTCCGCCATGACTCTACACTCACGATCGGGCAGAGGAGGAGCCGGTCGATGAAAAAATAGATGATGACAGGTGATAGACGGATATAGATAGTGGTGGGCTATGCGCAGGCTACGAGCAAGACCATCGAGGTCGGGGTAGCCGAATTTAGCCACCATCACAATTCAAAGAGATGCCCTACAATGGCAAGTGGCTACCCCAGTGAACCGGTTGGGCATAATGACAGGACATCCGATAGGTCCGAGGCATGAGTTGTGACTCTACAGCAGCACAGATGGCCACTTTTCTGTGGTATAGAGTACAGGACAACCTTCCGCACTGTGGGGAGATAGATATGGGGTAATGGTGGCTACCCTACAAGCATAAGTTTCTGAGTTTGCATAGGTCAATTGGCCATTACACGAGTGTGTATATTATGGCCCTTCAGCCCAGTGATACATGCATAGGGTCCTAGGAGGCTGGTGGCACCACCACAGTTGTGGATAGGGTCCCATCAGTAAAAGGGCGGGACAGTGGTCCCATAGGGTAGGTATAGGGTTGAGGCCGATGGCACCACTGGCAGCAGTACTCTATAGGCATGTTGTAAAGATGCCCTAGGTGAGGCAAGGTATTATCATGATCACTTGATGGAGGCCGGGATATATGTCCTATCATATGTTGAGTACAAAGCCCAACAGCCTCAAGTGAGAGGAGGATCTTATGCACTCACATCGAGGATAACATAGGGGCAGTGAGCCCATGGGTAGGGTCGAGGTGAGGCCACCAATGCACGGAGGCTAGCTGCAGGTGTGGGGCCTTCGGGGGGTTAGCCACAAACCATTGGATGCTAATGGGACACCCACGAGAGGAACAAAGGGAGGAGGAGATGGGGGAGACCAATACGATGGATACCCATCCAGAGATGTCCGATAGCCATGAGCTCGCCATTTTGTAGAGATATGTAGTTTGGACATATAATCGCCTACTTGTCAAAGATAGTGACGATGTATAAGAGAGTGGTTTAGTTTTGATCATACACCGGTCTAGGTGCCAAAGATGGTGAGGTTGTATATGAGAGAGTTTGAGAGATGCATATTATTTTGTCCCAAAGTGTATATAGTATGGATACACATATTGTGATGATGCAATGGATGATTTTACGATGATGTATTTGTGTTGGTAGAATTTGATTGTGTTATATAGATGGATGGAAATGAGGTATGTTAGGCATGATGGAGTCAGTTCATAGGTATGGTTGAGCGAGGTGGAGTTAGGTCATAGGCATGGTGGAGTTAGGTCATATGCATGATGGAGTCAAAGTCATAGGTATAGTTGTAATTTCTCATAGATGTGATATGATTAGAAAAGAAACAATGATATATGCATGTGTTTTGATGATTTATTTATAGAGGTGATGATGATGGTTATGGCATGATGTATATATGTTGGTGTGTAACTTTCCGTTATGATTTGTATATGTAATGGAAACTAGATAATGTAGGTATGATCGAGTCAGTCATAGGCATGGATAGAGTTCATTATAGGCATGGATGGAGTCAGTCATAGGTATGGTTGTAATTGGTGATACACATAAAAATGGTAATCTAGATGTATGTGATGATGTAGATTTCAAATTTTGTTGTGTGTGGAAATATGAAATGATAAATTGGTGAATGTCATGATGATGTTTGAAAAATGGATGGTAGATACATGTATTAGTTGGTATGTATTTGGTTTTACTTCAGTTGTTGGTACACAAAAAGAAAAACAAGGTAGAATGTGAATAGGAACATAGGGGAAATTGGTGAGGGTAAAGAGTGGTGAGCTAACCTTCAAGGGCCCCATGCCCTCAAGTGCTTCCTACATAGTCCCGATGCAAAGGGACCTCAGGCCGATGTAGTTATCCCATAAGCTAGGGAAGAATATGAGGAGGTAGAAGAATGGGTTAGTAGGTTATAGGCATGATTGAGTCTAGGCTATTTAGGCATGGTTGAATTGTGGGAAATTAGATATGGGTGATGTTAAGTTGATTGTGGTGAAAGAGGAAAAATTTCCTGAGATAATCATCGAGGGTCTAGTCCGTATAGGATAGTCAATACGTAATGAAGAGGTTAAAAGATAAGAGGAGGAAAGAAAGCCACTTGATTGGCAAGGATCATAACGGGTGAGCATACTATTATCCAAAATGGTGCCCCAACTCATTTTATTGGTTAACTCCTTGTGTTCTTGCCTCTCTTGTGCCTCAATCTACATTTTTGATTTTAGGCACTCAAGGCTTTTTGGAAATGGCACCATCAGATAGAGCTCTCTCTCATCTTTCCGAAAGGTAAAGTTTTCCTCCTAACTCCTTATATTTTTCAAGTTATGGCTCTGCAGAGTTTTGTGGAAAATTTTCCCATTTGAGGCCCTGTAGCCAATAGGCCTGCGCCACGTGGCGAGATGAGTTCGGGGTTGGAGGAAAATTTGAATTTTTTCCAAGTATTTTGGTCGAAGGTTCAAATCAAAAATTTTCCCTTGGGGCCCACGGACCAATCAAATTGTGACACGTGTCCGGAGCCATGGGCGCGGGGAAAAATGTCAAAATTTCAAAGGAAAATCCGCGGGAGGTGAAGGAGAGAGAATTTCAGAATGAATCGAGCTTGCAACATGGCATCTCGACCGGTGGAGAGTGGGGAATTTTGAAAAATTTTCCAAAGACAAAAAGAGGTCAAATTTGAAAATTTTTCCGTCGATCCATTTTTGGGCCGTTTTTGTCCTAAATCTTCAAACGATCATATCTTTTGATCTAGAGCTCAGATTTTCACGTTCTTTATATCATTGGAAATCTGTTAAAATTTTCTACATGATTCCATGGTCAATTTCTAATTTTGGTTCAGTTTTGAGAGAGAAAATTCAAAAACGGTTCTGTACGTGTCCATGGCCGAAATGACATTTCAACAACCAAATTTAATACAAAATGGGTCGAATTCTTCTCCAAAGATGGTCAAAAATAATAGGGTATGGGTTTGTAAGGTCCTCCATGTTGTTTTAATGCATTTTCCATCAATGAGGAATGGGCTCCCATGTTTTTACATTTTCTCTCTCGGGCTCGACCCATGCATTGTAAAAGCGATTTGGCTCATTTCTTGGGTTGAACACGTTTTGGCATTGAAAACTTCTTCTTTCACCTCTAACAAGTGATAGTTGTAAGAATCAGACCTTTTTCATAGTTTGTAATGGTTTATACCTCTTTGATGGTGGAATGCAAGAGATTTTTTCATGAAATCGACAGTGCAAACTCTGTGAATGCTTTCAGTCCTCTGTTTGTATTGTTTTACTTCATTTCAAGACCTCTAATTACATCTATCAGCTTGTGTATGTTTTCCCTTGTTGCATTTCATGAATTTGTGTCTATTTATATGGCAAGAAATGTTTCACCACTCCTTTTGGTGCATCACCATCTTTAGTTTAGTTTCATTTTTGCATTTTTATCCCTATCTCCTTATAATCTAGGGTAGAATTAGGATTAGAACCTTTGTAGTTGTGCAAAATATAGATATAAATCAAAGGAGTTTGAGGAACCAGCCTCTAATCTAGAGATTCCTCTCTCATTTTCACAAGTCCCACACTTGGAGAGAGGTTTCCATGTTGTGCAATCACACTGGATGCTCTAGAATCAACTTAGAAACTTGATTTGCATCCAGGGGTGCTGCTGATTTGCAACAATAGTTTTGGCATGCCCAGTGGGACATTAGAGGTCTCATTTTTATTGCAGCAAAGTTGATGTGCATCTGCTACAATTTTCTTTCTTGAAAAGAGCTATAATTTGCACATCTGGCGACTCCAAGGGGAAGAATCAATTGGTTTCAGCAGTGCAGGCCTGAAAACTCATGAGAAGAATCACTACAAGGTCAAGAGTTGGAGAAGAAGAAGTGTTGTTTGAATACCTGTAGTTATCTCCAAGAGTAAGGCAAAGTGGGAGGAGAATCCAAAGGTCTCCATCTCCACCAAACAGAACTCTCTCAACTCCTCCACCTGGTAGGCCTTTCATTCAATCAACAAGGGTTCTAAGGCCAATTAGAATGGCACAAAACAACCCCTATGTCAATTTCACTGGCAGCAGCCCACTTGCTCTCAATGCACAACATCCAATTCCAATTGCAGCCTTGAAGAACATTCCATACTTCACTGGAGAGAATCAGACTACTCCAGGTGATCATGTTAAAGACATTGCCAACCTTTGTGCAATTCATGAAATCAATGAGATGCAAGTGGCTGTCAAGTTGTTGGCATCTTCATTCAAGGGGAAAGCATTGCAATGGTTTAGAAGCCTTGGAGCTGGTTCAATCACAAATTGGAATCAAAGTTGTGTATAGCACTTCATGAGCAATTTGAGAGAAGGGAGACAACTTGTCTCTTTAGAGTAGTGACAACCATCAAGAGAGCTCCCAATGAGCAAATTGACCGATTTCAACTTCAGATTTCAAAAGACTTGGGAGAGAATTCCAATGGCGTCAAAGCAGCAGTATAAGGTGCTTTTCTCTACTATCTCAAAGCTCTAAATTCTAATATTTCTATGTTGATTCAGTCCATGGGAGGCATAACTATCCCTATGGCTTATAGCATTGCCATTAGGGCTGAAAATTGTTTGATCCAAGCTGGCAAACTTGCCCCTAGACCTCCCATGCCATTGTTTCCAAGTTTAGAGAGTCCAAACACCAATCAAGCACCTAATTTGACTCCTTCTCCCACTCCCAGAAATCAGAGTTCAAATGAAGCTTCTACTTCATCTCCAAGTGCCCCAAATGAGCTTCAAGAAGTCATGAAGCAACTGCAAAACCTAGGCAATGAGCTGGTTACTCTCAAGAGGAAACAAGCCCAAGGTTTTAGACCTTCTTACCAGCCCCAAGCTCAGCCTAACAGGTAGCCATACCAACCACAAAGACCACCTAATCTAGCTGCAAATATGAATCAAACAAGGCCTCCTGCCAATAGACCATTTCAGCCCTACAATCCAAATGCCATATCTACCTCTAAGGCATTGGTGCCAACACAAAACAACATTGCTCAGGAGTATGACTGGTGTTTTCCATGCAATGAACCTCATAACCAATCCATGTGCTTCAATGGTGCTTTGAATCAAGCATTAATGGTGACAACTACTGGTGTGGAGGGTGAGGGCAGTCAAGGAAACAACCAACAACAAGAAACATTCCAACAGCAATCAGCCCCAAATGACACCACGTTGGTAAATTGGCAAGCAGAGGATTTTTGTGGCATGAATCAGGTAGTTTCCCAAGGTGTTGCAGCCAACACAAGGTCAAAAAGGAGGAATTTGGGTGAAGAACAGCCATTGGCTCCAACCAATCCACGACCTTCTATGGTTCCACAAGTGGTTGGCAAACAAAATCCAGTTGTAAATGCACAAGGGCAGCCAAGAACAGCTCCTAGGCCAACTCAAATACCAGTTGTTGCTGCTCACGTGCAAGGAGTGAATGTGCAAACAAAGGGATAGCAAAGAGATCCTTCATCACCATTCAGTATCATCGATCAGATGAAGAAGACAAATGTCAACATATCAATGTGGGAATCCCTATCTATCCCAGGCCAAAGAGATTTGCTACAAGCTGCCATGAAGGACTGGCCAACTTCGAATCAGCAAGTTCAGATGCAAGAGAAAGTGCTCACAAATGCTGCCCAGCCTGAGGGGAATCATGGAGGATAGCAAGGTAAAATGTTGAAGCCCCCTCCTTTCTATGTTTCATTAATCATTGGAAATCAGCTAGTGCATAATTGCATGATAGACTCCGGGGCAAGTAGCTCAGTGATGCCTAAACAAATAGCTGATCAGCTAGGGCTCTAGTATGAAACAATATCCAAAGGGGTAGTGCAGCTAGATGGGACAACAGTAGCAATAGTTGGAGTGATTAAAAACTTGAGTCTTACCTTGCATGCATGTCCAAATGTTGTTGTTTTACAAGATGTATCAGTCATAGACCTTCCACCACTCTTTGCCCTTTGCTTGTCAAGGGACTTCACAGCCAAGATTGGAGGATATTTTCTGCTGATTGGTCACACATGTTATTCAGAACAAGGTATGGAACCAAAGCTATAGTCAGGTCTGAACCTATTGCAAAATTCCACATTGAGCCTTACACTCCAATTCAGATTAATGCCAATTGCTTAGCATTTGATCAAGAAGATCACCCAAGCACTAATGAAGCTGACACTAAGGTTGGGAGCATCCCAGATCTAACTCTTGATGAATGGGAAAACAAGGTACATGCTTTTGATCCTTATCAAGAAGTAGAAGAATCGAGCTAGGGTCTATTGTATACATGAAGAAAATCAGCCTATTCCTAAGCATCACCAAGCCAAACCACAAGGATGACAATGAGGTATGGCAGCTGTTTTTGATGGATCAAGGAGTAGACAAGGTGCAGGAGGTGGAGCTATGCTTATTTCACCTCAAGGAGTAAAGTAATATTCAACTTTTAGATTTCGGTTTGCATGCTCCAATAACACCGCTGAATATGAAGCCTTGGTGCAAGGGATGCATTAGGCAATCAAGAAGAAAATAAAGAAATTGCAAGTCTTTGGTGATAGTGAATTGATTGTAAATCAGGTCAAGGGACAACATGCTGCCAAGAATGATCTACTCAAGTGCTACAAGAACAGGGTATGGGACCTCATGGAAGATTTTGAGGTTTTGGCATCAAATCCATTCCTAGGAAAGAGAATCAAGTCACGAGGCTTGCAGCAGCAGTAGGGGGTAGCCTTTGACATTGTGGAAAGCATTCAAAAGATAAGGTACAACCAAAAATCCATGTGATTGTGAGGCCTTCAAAGTGGCGGATAACAATGTCGGTTGGCAAGTATTTGAGAATTACGAGCAAATCATCCATTTCTTGCAAGAAGAAGTTGAGTTCTCAACTTAAGAATCAAGAAAACTGGAACAACAAGATGGTGACCAAGTGGTACAATTTGAGAACTAACAAGCTACCCAAGGGACTTATCACTTTGGAGTCCATTTTTCATCCCAATGATCAGTTTAGGAAAGAGAAAGCAAACATTGCAGTCAAGAGAGAAGATTCAAAGTATCCATCTTGGTGGAAGAGAACAAACCATTACAAATTGGAAAGATGAAAACCGAGCAAGAAAGGTATGAGTTCATACGGCTTGTGTCAAGAGTTCCTTGATGTGTTTTCTTGGAGCTATGAAGATTTGAAAGGTTTCAATCCCAACTTAGCTCAGATACCATTGAATTGGATCCAAATACTAAGCCTGTCAGGTAGAAACAAAGACCAGTCAATCCACACATGGAGCCTCTCATGAGGAAAGAATTGGACAAGCTGATTGAGTCAAGAATCATATTCCCAATCAAGCATTCTAGTTGGGTTGACAACTTGGTTCCAGACAGAAAGAAGAGTGGAGAGATCAGATTGTGTGTTGATTTTAGAGACTTAAATAGAGCATCTCTCAAGGACCATTACCCACTCCCTTCCATGGAGCAAATCTTGCAAGTTGTGGTGGCTCGAGAGGTTTTCACTACTTGATGGCTACTCCGCTACAATCGATTATGGTGAAGGAAGAAGACCAGTTCAAGACAACCTTTACAACCAAATGGGGGACTTTTGCATACAGGAAGATGCCATTTGGGCTGTCCAACGCTGGTGCTACCTTCCAAAGAGCAATGGACATGGCGTTCAAAGGTTTGATTAACAACGTGGTGCTGATTTACCTTGATGATATCACTGTTTTTTCCAAAATGCAGCAGACCACCTCTCTCATTTGAGACAAGTTTTCACGAGGTGTAGGAAATTTGGAGTGTCTTTGAATCCTAAGAAGTGTATCTTTCTTGCACATGAAGGAAAGCTCCTTGGCCATATTGTCTCCAAAGAAGGATTAGCAATTGATCCAGAGAGAGTTGAAGCCATAAGAGCACTACCATTGCCAAGCCACAAGAAAGCCCTTCAGAGTTTCTTGGGGAGGATAAACTTTGTTCGGAGGTTTGTCCCAGATTTTGCAGCCCTTGTCAAACCTATCACCAAAATGTTAAAGAAAAGCATGGCTTTCAAGTGGACAAGCAAAAGGCAAGGAGAGTTTTGAAGCAATCAAAGAAGCCATCTCTCAAGCACCAACTCTCATCAACCCAGACTTCTCCAAGGATTTCATCCTCTATGCATTTGGAGGTAATGACACTATTTCTGCCATTTTGGTACAGCAGAACAAGGATAATGATGAGCAGCCAATTGCTTTCTTCAGCTAGAGCCTAGATGACTATGAGGTGAGGTATTCTTTTATTGAGAAGCATGTGCTGGCAGTAATCAGAAGCTTGAATAAATTCAAGCATTTAGTCTCAAACAACAAGGTCCATTGCTGGTCTCACATGTCAAGTTAAGGACTTCCTCCTCAACAAAGATTTGAATGAGAAAAGGGCAGGTTGGATCACCTTGTGTCATGGAGTATGACATTGAGATCAAAATCACCAAGCTGGTAAGAGGAAAAGGATTGTGTGAGCAGCTGGTTTTGGGGAAGCAAAAAAAGCATGCAATGAAGGAGAGGCTATTTTGACAGTTCAAGACAGCCATGAGCCATGTGGCACTCAAGAAGAAAACAATGTTGCCCCCACTCCTTATTGGACCCAAGGTATAATGCACTTCCTAAGCATAGGCCTATGCCCTCCGAGAGATGAACAAGACCCAAAGAAGACACTTCAGATTGCAGGCTCATCCCATATGCCATTGTTGATGGAGTTTTGTTCAAGAAAGATGTGAATGGAGCCTTTGCTAGAGATGTATTAGCACAAATCAGATTCATAGGGTGTTGGAAGAATTCCATGGTGGACCAGCTGGTGGTCATTTTGCACCTAAGAGTGACAACTCTAAAAATCATGAAGGCTGGTTATTATTGGCCTAAAATTTCAAAGTGATTGCTATGCATGGATTAAGAGGTGTAAGAATTGTGCATTCTTCACAAGAAAAGAGAGACTTGTTTCCCTTCCATTGCATCCAATCTCGAGTTGACCAGCCATTCATGCAATGGGGTTTGGACTTCATTGGATTCATTAATCCCAATTCAAGTCAAGGGCACAAATGGATTTTTGACACCACGGACTACTTCACCAAATGGATCAAGCAAAGAGCACTCAAAGAAGCAAATGAGTCCAGCATCTTAGACTTTTATGAGGGGATAGCAACCAGATTTGGTATACCGCTACAATAATCTCGAGATAATGCATTTTCATTCATTGGATCCAAGGTGACCGAGTGGGGCAAGAACGGATCTACCTAAGCACTTCATCAAACTATTACCCTCAAGGTAATGGCCAGCCGAGTCTACAAACAAGAACTTGTTGAGGATCATTAGGAGGACTCTTGATGAGAATAAGAGGTCTTGGCATACCAAACTAAAATCAGCCTTATGGGTTGATAGGATAACTCCCAAGAGATCCACAGGTAACTCTCCATTCAAACTTGTCTATGGAAGAGAGGCAATCTTGCCCATGTCACTTGAGTTGCCAACATTGGAACTCATGAAGCAATTAGAGTTGCTAGAGTTTGAGCCCATGGAGGTGAGATATGCAGAGTTGATGGAGCTGCAGGAGGTCAGAAATCAGGCATCCCAAGCAATGGAAAAGGACCAAGCTTTGATCAAAAAGACCTTTGATAGGAAGGCCAAGGATAGATCTTTTCAAGTTGGAGATCTAGTGTTGAAATGGGATGTGGATAGAGCAAAACCAGGAAGGCATTCAAAATTTGATGCCATTTGGAGTGGCCCATACATGGTCACAAAGTGCAAGAACAACAATGCTTTCCAATTGGCCTCATTGGATGGTGAAGAACTGCAGATTCCAGTCAATGGAATCTATCTCAAGCGTTGCTTCTAGAGGGAAATTTACCACCTTGTAAATATTAGATTAGATTTTCATTCCTCTAAGTGCTTGTGCACATTGTTTTGCTGTAGGTTAGTTTTGTTTTCCTAAGTTCTTTGGCACAAATTGCTGTCCATGGAAATGTTTTCATATCCTTGCTTCCATCAGTGATATTCCATCTTCCTCCTTGCACATTCTAGGTCAGTTGAGGTTCTAAATAGAATATTTGATGACTCCATGCCCAATGGACTATTTCAAGCAACTGGTATTTTCATCTGCAGTGAGATGACCCTCCGAGTCGCCAAAATTGTTATCCAAAATGGTGCCCTACTCATTTTTGTGGCTAACTCCTTGTGTTCTTGCCTCTCTTGTGCCTCATTCTACATTTTTAGGCACTCAAGGCTTTTGGAAATGGTACCATCAGATAGATCTCTCTCTTAGCTTTCCAGAAGGTAAAGTTTTCCTCTTAACTCCTTATATTTTTCAAGTTATGGCTCGAGCGGAGTTTTGTGGAAAATTTTCCCATTTGAGGCCCGCAAGACAATAGGAAGCTACCACATGGCGAGAGGAGTTTGGGGGTCGGAGGAAAATTTGAATTTTTCCAAGTATTTTGGTCAAAGGTTCAAATGGAAATTTTTGCTGCTTGGGCCCGTGAACCAATCAGGTTGTGACACGTGACCGTGTCGGAAGGCCGGGACGCTGGGGGAAAAATGAAAATTTTTCCAAAGTCTAAAAATGTCAAAATTTCAAAGGAAAACCCGCGGGAGGCGAAGGAGAGAGAATTCAGAATGAATCGGAGCTTGCCACGTGGCATCGACCAGTGGAGCATGGGGAATTTTTGAAAATTTTTCCAAAGACAAAAAGAGGTCAAATTTGAAAATTTTTCCCGCCGATCCGTTTTTTTGGGCGTTTTTGTCCTAAATCTTCAAACGATCATATATTTTGATCGAGCTCAGATTTTTGCGTTCTTTATATCATTGGAAATATGTTAAAATTATCTACATGATTCCATGGTCAATTTCTAATTTTGGTTTAGTTTGAGAGAGAAAATTCAAAACGGTTCTCGTACGTGTCCATGGCGAAATGACATTTCAACAACCAAATTTAATACAAAATGGGTCAATTCTTCTCCAAAGATGGTCAAAAATGACAGGGTATGGGTTTGTAAGGTCCTCCATGCTATTTTAATGCATTTTCCATCAATGAGGAATGGGCTCCCATGTTTTTTACATTTTCTCTCTCCTCGGCTCGACCCATGCATTGTAAAAGCCAGATTTGGCTCATTTCTTGAGGGTTGAACACTTTTTGGCATTGAAAACTTCTTCTTTCACCTCCAACAAGTGATAGTTGTAAGAATCAGACCTTTTTCATAGTTTGTAATAGGTTTATACCTCTTTGATGGTGGAATGCAAGAGATTTTTTCATGAAATTGACAGTGCAAACTCTATGAATGCTTTCAGCCCTCTGTTTGTATTGTTTTACTTCATTTCAAGACCTCTAATTACATCTATCAGCTTGTGTATGTTTTCCCTTGTTGCATTTCATGAATTTGTGTCTATTTATATGGCAAGAAATGTTTCACCACTCCTTTTGGTGCATCACCATCTTTAGTTTAGTTTCATTTTTGCATTTTTATCCCCGTCTCCTTCGCAATCTAGGGTAGAATTAGGATTAGAACCTCGTAGTTGTGTAAAATATAGATATAAATCAGAGGAGTTTGAGGAACCAGCCTCTAATCTGGAGATTCCTCTCTCATTTTCACAAGTCCCACACTTAGAGAGAGGTTTCCATGTTGTGTAATCACTGCTGGATGCTCTAGAATCAACTTAGAAACCCGATTTACATCCGGGGTGCTAATTTAACAACACATACCTTAAGTAGGTCAGTGAACGTAAGACCCTAAAGACATTGCATGATTGATTATTCTAAAGGTTAAGGATAGTCACATGATCACCACATGTCACGGTTTGCATGTCCCTTGAGGTGGTAGGAAATGAAGGTACAAAAGGTGAGGAGGTGAAAGATGGCTAGGTTATAAAGTATGAGGCATCATGCCTTTTGGCAAGAGATCCAAGATCACAATGAGCAAGTCCATGATGAAAAATATTTCTTCTATATATATATATATATATATATATATATATATATATATATAAAGATAGACCGATCGATGCAAAGGAAGCTTGATTTTTTTTTGTAGGCTCCACATAGCTTTCCTTCGAGGAACAATCTATTTATAGCGGCGAATGAGGCAGAAAGATGTCATTTTGAGGGATTCATCTTTTGATTGGAAGTTTGACTCAAGGAGTTGGATCCCATTTGGAAATTATTTTGGGCTTGTTAGGAATTCATATTTGTTAGTGCTCACATTTGTATGGTTTGAATAATATTTGTAATATATTATTATTATATGAGTTTATAACTCAATAATAATAATATACATAAAGTGTGTGAGTGAAATAGTATTGTTAATATTTGGAGTGTTAGTTGTGAGATATAATCTCACGTATATTGTATTTGTTAGAGTTGTTGAGTTGTTTGAAACAACTCATGTATTTTGGGTAGAGCGTTTCTAGCTCCCCTATTTTGTAGGATTCATATTGCCTATAAATTAGGCAATCATTTCCATATGAAATATAGTGTGAAGTATTATTATATTGTTGTTTATTTTAATTATTATGCTACGTGTAGCTATTTCATGTATTTTGTGTATTAGATTAGAGTTATTTTTATCAAGAGCAAGTTAATCTGCATCTCTAATAATATCTCGTAACTTTTGTTTTGCGATCTAGGTTTCTCAAAAAAATTGTACATGGAACTATCTACTATACAAGAAGCTACACCAAAAATTGTAGCCAAACCTTTGGGTTCGTCATTTGAGATAAATGTGTAATTTACTATGCAAACACATTGATCACTATTTTTTTTTGAAGAAATCAAAGAATCAAAGGTAATTCAAATCTACATTCAATTTTTTTGGATATTTAAATTCATAGAAATGGATACATTATTAGATAAATTTAATGGGCTAAAATTCTATACATGGAGAGTAAAAATCTAGATGTAGTTAATGAATAAAAACCTATGGAGGATAGTAGATGGAAAAGAAAAAACACCTACAGATGTAAGCAAAATTGTAGAATGGGAAACTAGAGATGACAAAGCCAAAGCAATAATTGGACTTGGTCTTTCGATTCAATTACATCATGTAGATTTAGAAAAATCTTCTATAGAAATATGGGATTTACTAAACAAAACTTTAGAGGGCATGATTTCAGCTCTCCTAGCTGAAGAGAAAAGAACTAAAGAAGATATAGAAGAGGAAACTACTTTGTATGTTAAAAAGAAATACAAAAATTTCTCGAAAAAAAGGATGAAATTGAATGTTTCTATTGCAAGAAAAAGGGTCATACTAAGTCTTTTTGTAGAGATCGAGCTAAAGACTTGCTCAATGGAAATCTTAAAAATGAAGCAAATATAGTCACTAAAGAAGGCTCAGACAATGAAGATGAACAAATAACAGATGAAATTGACTATAATTCTGAAGAATTTCTATACTAAGTGAATTTCTTGGAGGAAGGAGGCACAGGAGGTTGGAGGTCATTCAATGACCTCTCGTTAGTCAACTATGGTGATTATTTTGTGTGTCTGGCAGATTATTTGGTTGCAGTGTTCCTATTGTGGTTTGCAGAATAAAGGAAATTTCACATTGAGGGGGGAACATGATCTCAATGTTCCATTTCTAGTTTTCTACATTTATGGTATTTTCTATATGTGAGCAGCTATATTTCCTATATTTTCCATGCAGTGAAATGTGATGAGAGCGATAATTGTATTTGACACATCATGATGTGGTTGTAGGTAAACCACTTGAAAACCTTCATTTTTGGTTTGTGGTACACCACTTGTAAAACCACCATTTTGGTTGTTGGTAAACCCTATGCAAAACCATCACCCTTTTGGTTTGTGGTAAACCAATTCTACAAAACCATCATTTTCGGTTTATGGTCAACCCTATGAAAAACCATCTATTAGGTTTATGATCATCCTGTAAAATCATCAGATCATGAATGCAGGTGCAAGTATAAGGCATGTTTTCCCCATGTTCGTACTAAGGGGGGAATGTTAGGAATTCATATTTGTTAGTGCTCGCATTTGTTTGGTTTGAATAATAGTTGCAATATATTATTATTATATGAGTTTATAACTCAAAAATAATAAATATACATAAAGTGTGTGAGTGAAATAGTATTGTTAATATTTGGAGTGTTAGTTGTGAGATATAATCTCACAAATAATGTATTTGTTGGATTTTTTGAGTTGTTTGAAACAACTCATGTATTTGCGTGAGCTTTTCTAGCTCCCTATTTTATAGGATTCATATTACCTATAAATTAGGTAATCATTTCCATATGAAATATAGTGTGAAGTATTATTATATTGTTGTTGATTTTAATTATTGTATCATTGTAGCTATTTCATGTATTTTATGTATTAGATCGAGTCATTTTCTACTGACTTCTAAGTCATGGACAAGACTATGGTGAAGAATTGGATTCTTGTTCGAGAAAGCAAGGGTAAATGACCATGAGATATCATCGAAAGAAGAAGAAAAGTATCAATGATAGTCTTGTCATGTGTAGAGCCATGGTACACATATTTAAGAGAAGGTAAAAGAGTGCAGTAAGCACATGATTCTTGTTTAGTCGTTGGGGATGGCATAGTGGAGCGAGAGAGGTGAATGGCGCTCGGGGACGAGCATGAAAGAGGAAGGTGGTGATGTAGGAATTAAAGTCAACGGTAGAATGGTCAAAGATTCAAGGCATTGAGGGGCTTAGGTTCAAGTTTACCATCGAGTGAAGATAAACAATAAGCACCTGATCCATAGGTATGAGTCACGATGTATGGTCCAAGCCAATTAGGAGAAAATTTTCCCCGTTTACTTTTTTCTACTTTGGTTACATGTTGATTTTCCTTCAGGATGAGATCACTAACTTAGAAGGTTCTGTTCATGGACACGTTTGTCATAGGCATGTTTGATACATTTTTGGTAGACTTGGAGATGGTTGAGAGCATTAAGACAACGTTCATCTAATAACTCAAGTTGTGCCAAATGGTCCTGATGAAATTCATCATCATTGAGCATGTCGTGGAGAGAAATACGAAGAGATGGAATTCGGACTTCGAGAGGCGTAACAACCTCTATACCATAGACTAGAGAAAAGGAGTGGTGGTAGTGGAAGTGCAAATACTAGTGCAAAGTATGCCCATAGGGAAAAAGGAATGTGCGTATGTCGGTCCTTCTCGGTCAAGATTAACCAGTTTCATGAGAATTTTGTTTAGGGTTTTATTAGTGGATTCGGCTTGCCGTTGGTTTGTGGCTAATAAGGTGACGAGAAACTTAGTGAATGCCGAAGGTGTCACAAAGTTTTCACAAGGTTTTGTTTTTGAATTGTTTTACATTATCGTGATGAGGTGATGTGGAACACAAAGCAGAAAAATAATGTGATGATTGATGAACTCACATATTTTTTGGCTTTTGTGGAAATGAGAGGTATGGCTTCAACCCATTTAGTCGGTATTTGGTAGCGGTGATGATCCATTTATGCATCTAGGAAGAGTGGGGATTGATCTCTCCGACACGATCCAAACCCCATTGAGAGAAGGGCCAAAGGTCACGGGAAACCCGCAAGGCATGACTAGGTGTATGATGAAGATTGGCATATTGTTGACATTTTACACAATGCTTAATGTATTCACAAAATCATGGTTAAAGGTCACGCAATAATAGCCTAGGTGAAGAATACTCTTAACAACATCGAGACCACCTCAAGTGACCTCCACATATGCCATCATGAACTTCCTTAATGGTATAGGGAATCTCGAACTCGTAAGGCATCGTAGGAGGATACCATCAAAGCCATGCTTATAAAGGAGGCCACCCATGATGACATAACAAGAGGCCCTTTTGAGAAAGGCATGTTGTCCATTACGAGTGAGGTCAGGAGTAAGATGGATAGGGAAAGGTAATCGCAAGCTACTTATACCAAAGGTCAGATGGGTTGGGTTCAATAGTTCCAACAAAGTTAATGTCATGGTGTGAATGGGAAGGTGATTGCAACCTTTGTACTGTGACAAATATTTTAGAGTCAGAGGGTGAAGCAGGTATCTGAGAGGCAAGACAGGCCATGGTATCTACAAATTTGTTAGTGGAATGTGGAATGGTTTGTAGTTCATACCGATCAAAGGAGGTCAAGAGGGTGTCAACATGATTCTTATATTTTTGAAGTTCTTCTTTAAAGCACTAGTAAATACCATTGACTTGGTTTACTACCAGTTGAGAGTCACCGAAGATGTTAATTGATTTAACGCTTAAGGCAATGGTGGTTTGAAGGCCTAATACGAGTGCTTCGTATTCGGAAATGTTGTTAGTACACTCAAAATCAAGCTTGAAGGATAGTGGCATAGGTTCACCATCAAGGGGAATGAGGATAACACCTGCACCTCCCCCACGCTGACATTTAGAGCCATCAAAGAATAAGGTCATCTGGTAAATGGTATCATCTAAGGAAAGGGTGGCGATGGATTCGTTAGGGAAATCAAAGTTAGAGGGTTGGTTTCCGGAAAGAGGTGCATCAATGAGATGGTCAGCAATGGCCTAGCCCTTGATAGATTTATGATGAATGAATTCGAGGTCTAAATCTGTGAGAAGCATGAGCCAACATGTAGCACGTTGGTTTTGGTAAGGTTTGGCATACATGAAGTGTAAGGGGTCAGTGTTGGTCACAACATAGGTTTTTTGGTTGAGTAGGTAATGGTGGAGTTTGGTGGCAACAAAAACTAAGGCTAAGCAAAGCTTTTAGCATGGGTATATCAGGTTTCGTAGTCTAAAAGAGTACAACTTATGTAATAAACCACTGCTCCCTATGTTGTGCATCGCAATGAACAAGCATGGCCCTAAGGAGTGATGTGGTGAGTAGAGTATGTATAGGTAGAAGGGTTGATCGTCTTTAGGTGGAATGAGCATGGGTGGTTGGAGAAGGTATTGTTTTAAGGTCTCAAAGCTTTATGGCATTCATCATACCATTTGAAGGAGACATCCTTTTTAAGAAGATGATGAAATGGTTGACAATGGTCAAAAAGTTGCGAAATGAAATGGTGAATGGAATGTAACTTACCTCAGTAAGCTACGGAGTTATTCAAGGTTAGTGGATGGAGGAATTTCAATAATGGCCTTGACTTTAGTAGGGTCAATGTTGTATATATCTTCCCTGTAGATATAGACAAGCGAAGATTCTAGAGATCAAAGAAGCTCAAATCACGACATTTATCGCCTTGGCGCACGTAAATGGCGCATGACACGAGTGTCAACACAGAAAAGTTACGCCTTGGCGCACAGAAATGGCACATGACATGGAGTGTCAACACGAAGGAAAAGTTGCGCCTTGGCACACAGAAATGGCGCATGACACGAAGTGTCGACACAGAAAAGTTGCGCCTTGGCGCACAGAAATGGCGCATGAAACGGACTGAAATGAGTGTCGACACAGGAAAAGTTACGCCCTTGGCGCACGTAAATGGCACATGGAAATGAGTGTCGACAGGGTAATGCATGCACCCTTGGCACACGTAAGAGATTGTAGACACACACAGGGATGCGCCAAGGTGCACCTTCAGGAGGCGCAACATTTTGAGCGCTGACAGAGCGTGGCCGGCAGCGCAGATATTCGAGATGGCCATAACTTTTGGAGGAGCTCGGATTCATGCAAGGTTGGACTTTTCGGAAAGATTACAAGGTCCTCTGCCCAAATACAACTGGATATATTTAATTGGGTGAGAACAAATTCTTAAAAATGCAAAATATAGTTCACCACTTTTGGGTTTTTGGGTTCTCACCTACCATCATTATGAGATGAGTTAAGTGCATTCTGGAGGTGGTTGGGGCAGATTTTAATTTCTCTCTCTTTTCTCTCTCATTCTTCCTATAAATTGTAAGGAGGGGCTTCTTTCTAAAGGTTGGACATTCTTGTTTTGCCCCTCCCTTCTTCTCTTTGGCAGGTGAATTTGTGGAGTTCAAACCTCCCATTTAAAACTGTAATGCAACTCTGCCTCTTGGCATTTTGCAGTGTGCTGTATCAATCTTTGGAGCAAATTAATGCATGTCTGTGGATGATTCTCAACCCTCTCTATATTCATTTTGCATCCTACTGATCTTTCACTGTGAATCTGGCTATCTGTGCATGATCTTACATTGCATTTTAATGGTCTGTGTTTATTGGCAAGACAGGTGTTTCTTCATTCCTCGGTGCATCACCTTTGTAGTTTAGGTTTTATTTTATGCATTTTCTTACCCTGTCTCCTTAGTAAGTTAGATTAGGTTTTTAGTAAACCCTCTACATCTTCTACGTGTGCATCTGAATAGAGGAATAGGAACCAGCCTTCATCTAGAGAGCTTTTTCGATTTTGCAAGGTCCCACACTTGGGAAGAGCTCCATGTTATGCAATCGTCTGCCTTGACCGAGAGTCTCAACCCATCGTGTGTTGCAGACATTTGAAGTCTTTGTGATTCGCCATCAACAGTTTTGAGTACGCCCATTGGGACCAAGAGGTCATTCCACAGATTTGAAGGAACTTTCAAGAAATTCGGAATTAAAAATGTGCAGGTTTTACAATTTCATATTTTCACCTTCTCGAGGCTGAACTTTGAAATCAATTTTCAAGGACTTAACTTGCTCGAAACAAGTCAAAATTTCACCAGTTGATAGATCGGGGATAATCTTCAAAAGGGTATTCTTAGATTTTTTAGATTTTGGTTTCAAAATTTCATGGTTTTTTTCATTTTCGGATTTTTGGGATTTCAAAAATACGGGTCTTTCAAAATTCTATTTTTAAAATATTGTCGGAGTTTGGTGTGTAAAGCTTGAGAATCTAGCCTTTTGAGGCTCACTTTCTAACACATCTGGTGACTCAGAGGATAGAATTCAGCGGTGTAGTGACAAAGGTTGCCAGGGCATATGAGAAGAATTCAAACCAGGTCAATACTCGAGAAGAGGGCTATTTTCCACTTACAACTTTCACCGAGGTAGAGGAAGGAGAGGAAGAAGAACACAAAGATCACCATCTCCACCTAACGGGACTTTGTCTACACCTCCACCAGTAGGCCTTTTCTCACATCGACCGGGGTTCTTAGGCCAATCATAATGGCACATCTACCTTTGAATCCCTTTGTCAATTTCACGGGTAGTAGTCCACTTGCCCTAAATGCTCGAGAATAAAATTCAGTTGCAGACACTAAAGAATATACCCTATTTCGGGGAGAAAATCATACTACTCCTATTGATCACATCAGGATATTGCTAATGCATGTGCAATCCACGAAATAAATGAAATGGATGTTGCGGTTAAGCTATTGGCTTCATCTTTTAAAGGCAAGGCCTTACTGATGGTTTAGGAGCCTTACAATAGCCAGGTCTATTACAATTGGAACCAACTTTGTTACTGCTCTTTGCAGCCAATTTGGGAGAGGCGGACAATTTATCTTTATTGGAACAAGCGACAACAATCAAAAGGGCTCCTAACGAAAAATGCAGATTTCAACTTGATTCCAATGGACATGGGACAGAGATTCCAATAGCGTTAGACCAACCGCCGAAGGAGCATTCCTTTATTTCTTAAAGGCTATAAATTCAGACATAGCCATGATGATCAATCAATGGGAGGACAATGCTGCCCGAGGGCCTACGACATAGCTATCGAGAGAAAGAAGCTGTTTGATCCAAGTGGCAAGCTTGCACCAAGGCCACCAATGCCTCTCTATCCGGATATGGGAAATCCTACTGACAGATCAAGCACGAGTTGAATCCCATTCCAACTCCTAGAAATCAAAGCAATAATGAGGCGTCGACTTCTTCAAATACTTCAAAGGAATTGCAGGAGGTTATGAAACAGCTACAGAACCTTGGAAATGAGCTTGTGACTATCAAAAGACAACAAGCTCAAAGTGCTAGACCGTATCAGCCTCAAGCACAGTACCAAGCTAGGCCCCCATACCAACAAAATAGACCACCACCTCAGGCTACAAATGTATCAAACCAAGGACAACCTCAAGCTGCCAGGCCATTTCGACCGTATGATCCAAATGCAAATGACGCGTCCTCAAGAGCCTTGGTCCCGACACAAAATAACATGGCACAAGAAGTACGGTGGTGTTACCCTTGCAATCTACCTCACAATCAACATGTTTTAATGGTGCGGCTGAATCGAGGCCTTGATGGTGCAAACCATTGGTGTTCCTCAAGAACCAAGCGGGGAAGGGAACCCGGAAGAAACGCAACAGAAGGACCTCCAGCGAAACTACATTGGCAATTGGCAAGCGGAAGACTTACGTGGAGTTAACCCTTGACCTTTTCAAGGCGTGGCTGCCAACACACGATCAAAGAAGAGAAATATAGGAGAGGACAACCGTGTGATCTAGTTGTTTCTCGGTCCACTCCTACACAACAAGGGTGAAATAGACCAAACATAGCTCCAAATGTGCGAGAATCAGCCTAAGGTACTGTTGTAGCAACACATGCACTGTTCAAGCTCGAGAAAAGGTTTGCACCAAGCAAGGGACAGCAAAAGGACATTTCATCCCCTTGACATCATCGATCAAATGAAGAAGACACATGTGAACATTTCCATGTGGGAATCTTTGGCGATCCCGAGGCAACGAGATTTATTTGCAAGTTGCGATGGCTAATTGTCTCGCCCAAATGTATCAAACCGGGGACATGAGAAAGTTCTCACTAATACAATGCAACATGATGGGGGCAGAGACAAAGAAAAAAAATTTGAAGCCTCCACCATTCTATGTTTCGTTGATTGTTGAAACCACTTGGTACACAAGCGCATGATAGATTCGAGGGCAAGTAGTTCGAGTGATGCCAAAGCAAATAGCGGATCAAATGGGTCTGAAGTATGAGCCGATCTTTGAAAGGAGTATGCAGCTAGATGGAATGGCGGTAGAGAAGCATCGGGGTCATCAAGGGTTAAGCCTAACACTACATTCTGTCCTAATGTTCTGATTCGCTACGAGATGTATATGTGATTGACCTTCCACCACTCTTTTGTGTTGTGTCTATCGAGGACTTCACTGCAAAATCGGTGGATATTTATCTGATTGGTCGCACATGATTTTTAGGACAAGGTATGGAGCAAAGCAACAATCAGGTCAGAACCAATTGCCAATTTCCATATTGAGCCTCATGTACCAAATCCTATCAATGCAAATTGCTCAGCTTTTGATCAGGAGGAGTGTTCAAGTGATCTAGAAACCAGGTACTAAGGTCGAGGGAATTCTGATTTAACTTTAGATGAATGGGCAAACAAGAGTCATGAATTTGACCCATATAAGGAGATTGAAGAATCTGAATTGGGCGTGTATTATATACACGAAGAAAATTCACCCATTCCGACATCATTCAGCCTGAACAAAAGGATGAAAACAAAGTTTGGAAATTATTTTTGATGGTTCGAGAAGCGAGACAAGGTCTTTGGAGGTGGTGTAATGTTGATTTCACCACAAGACATCAAATATTTTTCAGCTTTTTGTTTCAGTTTTCTGTTCAAACAACACGGTGAATACAAAGCATTGATTCATGGAATTCATTGGGCGGGAAAAGGGCATAAAGAACTTGCAGTGTTTGGAGATAGTGAGCTAATCGTCAACCAAGTTAGGGGACAACATGCTATAAAGAATGACTGCTAAGGAGCTAAGAATAGGGTATGGGACCTCATTGAGGATTTGAAGCTTTCAACATTGTGTCCATACCCGGGAAGAAAAATGAAGTCGCGAGATAGGCTCATGCAGATTGGAGCAACGTTTGATGTGGTTGACAACATGAAGGAAAAACACAGCCACATATCCATGTGATTGTGAGGCTAAAGCGATTCGAGATAATAACACAAGATGGCGAGTGTTTGAGAATGATCAAGCAGATTATCAATTTCTTATAAGAAGAGGCTGAATTCTCAGCTAGGAATCAGGGACAAATTAGAGCAGCGGTATGGGGATCAAGTAGTGCAGCTACGGACAAACAAGCTTCCTAAGGGTTTAGTAACATTGGAGTCTATCTTCACCCCTAACGACCAGTTTCGTAAGGAAAAGGCAAACATACAGGTCAAGAGAGAAGATTCAGAGCCGATTCCGGTTGGGGAAGGAAAAACACTTCAAATTGGTAAAGTGGCCCCTTTGAGCGGGAGAAATCAGATTTCATACTGACTTTGCCAAGAATTTCCAGATGTCTTGCTTGGAGCTATGAAGACTTAAGAGGATTCGATCCAAGTTGCACAACATACCATCGATTTGGATCCGGATGCTAAGCCATTAGGCGAAAAGAGACAGTCAACCCTCACATTGAGCCTCTAATGAAGAAAGAACTAAATAAGCTAATAGCGAGAAAGCATTATATTCCCGATCAAGCACTCAAGTTGGGTTGCAAAATTGGTTCAGTCGGGAAGAAGAGTGGAGAAATCAGGTTGTGTGTGGATTTTCGAGACCTAAACAGGGCATCTCTCAAAGACCATTACCCACTTCCTTCAATGGAACAAATATTGCAAGTAGTATCCGGTTGGAGAGATTCTCTCTCCTAGATGGCTACTCGAGGGTACAATCGAGTAATGGTGAAATAAGATGACCAATTCAAGATGGATTTCACCACCAAATGGGGGACTTATGCCTCTGACAAGAAGATGCCATTTGGGCTATCAAATCTTTGGGCCACTTTCAAAGGGAAATGGATATGGCATTAAAGGGTTGATCAATAAAATAGTTTTGATATATCTTGCGACATCACTTTGTATTCTCAAAAATGTAGTGGATCACCTCTCATCATTTGAGGCAAGTATTTCAGAGGTGTAGAAGATTTGGGGTATCATTGAATCCCAAAAAATGCATATTCTTGGCTCACGAGGGAAAACTTCTAGGCCATATTGTTTCAAAGGAGGGATTGATGATTGACCCAGAAAGAGTTGAAGCAATTTGAGCATTGCCATTGCCAAGTCACAAGAAGGCTCTTCAAAGCTTCTTGGGAAGGATCAATTTTGTCCGCAAGTTTGTTCCAAACTTTGCAGCTCTCGTAAAGCCAATAATACTAATGTTGAAGAAGAGCATGGCATTTAAGTGGACATATGAAGGCAAGGAAAGTTTTGAGGCAATAAAAGAGGCTATATCTCAAGCTCCCACTCTCGTCAATCCAGACTTCTCCAAGGACTTCGTGCTATATGCCTTCGGTGGTGGAGACACAATTTCTGCAATCCTGGTCCAACAAAACAAAGGAGGATTAGAACAACCAGTTGCTTTCTTGATCAAGGCTTGGAGGAATACAAAACTAGGTACTCTTTCATTGAAAAGCATGTCCTAGCAGTAATCAGGAGCTTAAAGAAATTCAAGCACCTAGTCTCAAACAACAAAATCCAATTGTTGGTCTCCCATGCGGGAGTCAAGGACTTCCTTCTAAACAAGGATCTGAATGAGAAACGTGCAGGATGGATAACTCGTGTCATGGAGTATGACATCGAGATCAAGGTCACAAAACTAGTACGTGGGAAGGGACTATGTGAACAGCTAGCCTTGAGTCAACAAGTTGAAGCAGGTGATGAAAAAGAGACTGCCTTGGTACTACAGGATGGTCAAGAACATGAAAATGATGATGTGCCTACTCCTTGTTGGACTCAGAATATGATACACTTCCTACAGACAGGACTATGCCCTCCAGAAATGAGCAAAGCAAAGAGGAGATACTTTAGATTACAAGCCATTCCATATGTGCTTGTTAATGGTGTTTTGTTCAAGAAAGACATCAATGGAGTTCTATTGAGGTGCATTGGGATAGGTCAAATTAAGAGGGTGTTACGAGATTTTCATGATGGAGATTTTGGAGGACATTTTCCCCCCAGTAATGCTCTCAAGATAATGAAGCGTAGGGTATTATTGGCCGACGGTCTTGATGGCTCTGCTATACATGGATAAGAAAGTGTAGGAAATGTGCACTCTTCACAGGCAAAGAAAGACTAGCAGCACTTCCATTGCACCCAATTTTGGTTGACCAACCATTTATGCAATGGGGATTGGACTTCATCGGGGTCATCAATCCAAACTCAAGCCAAGGCCACAAGTGGATTCTCATGGCAACGGACTATTTCACCAAGTGGACCGAAGCAGTAGCGCTCAAAGAAGCAAATGAGTCTAACATACTAGACTTTTATGAAGGAATAGTGACCAGGTTCGGTGTGCCGGCCACTATCATATCAGACAATGCATTGGCATTTATAGGTTCCAAGATTACAGAATGGGCTGTCAAGAATGGAATCTATTTGAGCACCTCTTCAAATTATTACCCGCAGGGTAATGGACAGGCAGAGTCTACGAACAAAAATTTGCTAAGAATCATCAGGAGGACTCTGGACGAAAATCAAAGAACATGGCATACCAAGCTAAAATCAGCATTATGGGGTGATGAATAACACCAAAGAGGTCTACGGGTAATTCCCTTACAAGTTGGTCTATGGAAAAGAGCGCAATTATGTGCCTATATCATTAGAACTGCCTACATTGGAGTTCATGAAGCAGTTGGAGTTGGCTGAGTTTGAACCAATGGAGGCTAGGTATGCAGAGTTGATGGAATTGGAAGAAATTAGAGAACATGCAGTTCAAACAATTGAGAAAGATTAGGCCTTAGTAAAAAGATGGTTTGATAAGAAAGCAAGAGCAAGGACCTTCAGGAAGGAGACCTAGTTCTGAAATGGGATGCAGATCGGGCAAAACCAGGAAGGCATTCCAAGTTTGATGCCATTTGGAGTGGCCCCTACATGGTCACTAGGATGTAAAAGTAGTAATGCCTTCCAATTTTCTACTTTGGATGGAGGAGAATTCGATTCCAGTTAACGGAATCCATCTTAAACATTGCTACTAAAAGGAAAAGGTTTACCCTTGTAAATATTAGCCTAGATTTCAATTCCTCTAAGTGCGTATGCACATTGTCTTGTTGTAGTTAGGTTTCAGTTTCCCTAAGTGCTTTGGCACAAGTTTTGTTGCTCCTAGGTTGGATTTCTACAGTTCAGAATGCTCTCAAAGAAGAGTTGCGGTATCAGGCTCGGGATCAGATATCAGGTTGGTTTCAAGTTATTGCTTATGACTCCATGCCCAATGGATTGCTAAAAGGCCACTGATCTTCTACCTAGCTAGGCAGGTGATCCCATTGAGTCACCAAATTGTTGTATATATCTTCCCCAGGTAGATATAGACAAGCAGAAGATTCTAGAGATCAAAGAAGCTCAAATCCCTGACATTTATCGCCTTGGCGCACAGAAATGGTGCATGACACGAGAGTGTCGACACAGAGAAAAGTTGCACCTTGGCACACAGAAATGGCACATGACACGGAGTGTCGACACAGAAAAAGTTGCGCCTTGGCGCACAGAAATGGCACATGACATGGAGTGTCGACACAGGAAAAGTGCCCTTGCGCAGTCGGGAAAGCGCATAAAATGGCGCATGAAACGGAGTGTCGACATGTGTGAGAAAAGTTGCGCCCTTGGCAATACAGAAATGGCACATGGAAATGAGTGTCGGCAGGGGTAATGCATGCACCCTTGGCACACGTAAGAGAATGTCGACACACACGAGGATGCGCCAAGGCGCACCTTGAGAGCGCTTGACATTTTGGCCGACAGAAGCGGGGCCACAGCGCGAGATATTGAGATGGCCATAACTTTTGACCTGGGAGCTCGAATTCATACAAGGTTGCACTTTTCGGAAAGATTACAAGGTCCTCTGTCCAACTACAACTAGATATCTTTAATTGGGTGAGAAAAAAATTCTTAAAATGCAAAATATAGTTCGCCACTTTTGGGTTCGTTGGGTTCTCACCTACCATCATTATGAGATGAGTTAAGTGCATTCTGGAGGTGGTTGGGGCAGATTTCGATTTTCTCTCTCTTTTCTCTCTCATTCTTCCTATAAATTGTAAGGAGGGGCTTCTTTCTAAAGGTTGGACATTCTTGTTTTCCCCTCCCTTCTTCTCTTTGGCAGGTGAATTTGTGGAGTTCAAACCTCCCATTTAAAACTGTAATGCAACTCTGCCTCTTGGCATTTTGCAGTGTGCTGTATCAATCTTTGGAGAAAATTAATGCATGTCTGTGGATGATTCTCAACCCTCTCTGTATTCATTTTGCATCCTCTTGATCTTTCACTGTGAATCTGGCTATCTGTGCATGATCTTGCATTGCATTTTAATGGTCTGTGTTTATTGGCAAGACAGGTGTTCTTCATTCCTCGGTGCATCACCTTTGTAGTTTAGGTTTTATTTTATGCATTTTCTTACCCCTGTCTCCTTGGCAAGTTAGATTAGGTTTTTAGTAAACCCTCTGCATCTTCTACGTGTGCATCTGAATAGAGGAATAGGAACCGGCCTTCATCCGGAGAGCTTTTCCGATTTCGCAAGGTCCCACACTTGGGAAAAGCTCCATGTTATGCAATCGCACTGAGAGTCTCAACCCATCGTTTTGCGAGACATTGAAGTGCTTTGTGATTCACCATCAACAATTTTGGCATGCCCGGTGGGACCAAGAGGTCATTCCACAGATTTGAAGGAACTTTCAAGAAATTCGGAATTAAAAAATTACAGGTTTTACAATTTCATATTTTCACCTTCTGGGTTGAACTTTGAAATCAATTTTCAAGGACTTAACTTGCTCGAAACAAGTCAAAATTTCACCAATTGATAGATCAAGGGATAATCTTCAAAAGGGTATTCTTAGATTTTTGAGATTTTGACTTTCAAAATTTCATGTTTTTTTGATTTTTGGATTTGAGTTTTGAAGTCGGCATTTTGGATTTTAGGATTTGTCATTCCAAATCAAATTCTGCAAACTCTAAAATATCAAAAATACGAGTCTTCAAATTTCTATTTTTAAATATTGTCAGGTTTGGTGTGTAACTTGGCAGAATCTAGCCTTTTGAGGCTCACTTTCTAACACATCTGGCGACTCCGAAGGGGATAGAATTCAGCGGTGTAGCAGCAAAGGTTGCCCAGGCATATGAGAAGAATTCAAACCAGGTCCAATACTCGAGAAGAGGGGCTATTTTTCCACTTGCAACTTTCACCAGGTAGAGGAAGGAGAGGAAGAAGACCACAAAGATCACCATCTCCACCTAACAGGACTTTGTCTACACCTCCACCTAGTAGGCCTTTTCTCGCATCGACCAGGGTTCTTAGGCCAATCATAATGGCACATCTACCACCGAATCCCTTTGTCAATTTCACGGGTAGTAGTCCACTTGCCCTAAATGCTCATAATCAAATTCCAGTTGCAGCACTAAAGAATATACCCTATTTCACAGGAGAAAATCATACTACTCCTATTGATCACATCCAGGATATTGCTAATGCATGTGCAATCCACGAAATAAATGAAATGGATGTTGCGGTTAAGTTATTGGCTTCATCTTTCAAAGGCAAGGCCTTACAATGGTTTAGGAGCCTTACAGCAGGGTCTATTACGAATTGGAACCAACTTTGTTCTGCTCTTTGCAGCCAATTCGGGGAGAGAGCAGACAATTTATCTTTATTGGAACAATGACAACAATCAAAAGGGCTCTAACGAACAAATGACAGATTTCAACTTGATTCCAATGGACATGGGACAGGATTCCAATAGCCGTTAGACCAACCGCCGAAGGAGCATTCCTTTATTTCTTAAAGGCTATAAATTCAGACATAGCCATGATGATCCAATCAATGGGAGGGACAATGCTGCCAGGGGCCTACGACATAGCTATCGAGAAGAGAAGCTGTTTGATCAAGTGGTGAAGCTTGCACCAAACCACCAATGCCTCTCTATCCGGATATGGGAAATCCTACAACAGTCAAGCACGAGTTGAATCCCATTCCAACTCCTAGAAATCAAAGCAATAATGAGGCGTCGACTTCTTCAAATACTTGAAGGAATTGTAGGAGGTTATGAAATAGACTCGAGAACCTTGGAAATGAGCTTGTGACTATCGAAAGACAGCAAGCTCAAAGTCTTAGAACCGTATCGGCCTTAAGCACGGTACCAAGCTAGGCCCCATACCAACAAAATAGACCACCACCTCGAAGCTACAAATGTATCAAAACCGGGGACAACCTCAAGCTGCCGAGGCCATTTGGCCGTATGATCCAAATACATGGACGTCCTCAAGAGCCTTGGTCCCAACACAAAATAACATGGCACAAGAAATCGGTGGTGTTACCCTTGCAATCTACCTCACAATCGGTCAAGCATGTTTTAATGGTGCACTGAATCGGCCTTGATGGTGCAAACCATTGGTGTTCCTCAAGAACCAAGCCGGAGAAGGGAACCAGGGGTAATGCAAGAAACGCAACAAGAAGGACCTCAGCGAAACTACATTGGCAATGGCAAGCGGAAGACACATGGAGTTAACCAACAACCTTTTCAAGGCGTGGCTGCCAACACACGATCAAAGAAGAGAAATATAGGAGAGGGACAACCATGTGATCCGATTGTTTCTCGGTCCACTCCTACACAACAAGGGGTCGATAGACCAAACTCAGCTCCAAATGTGCAAGTAGAATCAGCCTAAGGTACTGTTGTAACAACACATGCACTGTTGAAGCTCCGAGAAAAGGTTGCGCCAAGCGAGGATAGCAAAGGACATTTCATCCCCCTTCAACATCATCGATCAAATGAAGAAGACACATGTGAACATTTCCATGTGGAATCATTTGGCGATCCCAAGGCAACGAGATTTATTGCAAGTTGCTGATGGCTAATTGGTACGCCACAAATGTATCAAACCGGGGACATGAGAAAGTTCTCACTAATACAATGCAACATGATGGGGGCGAGACAAGAAAAAAATTTGAAGCCTCCACCATTCTATGTTTCGTTGATTGAATTGGAAACCACTTGGTACACAAGCGCATGATAGATTCGATGGGCAAGTAGTTCGGTGATGCCAAAGCAAATAGCGGATCAAGTTGGGTGAAGTATGAGCCGATGTTGAAAGGAGTAGTAATGCGGCTAGATGGAGCAGTAGTAAGGCAGTTGGGGTCATCAAGGGTTAAGCCTAACACTACATTCTGTCCTAATGTTACTGATTCTGCAAGATGTGTCTATGATTGACCTTCCGCCACTCTTTGTGTTGTGTCTATCAAGAGACTTCACTACAAAAATCGGTGGATATTTATCTACAGATTGGTCACACATGATTTTAGGACAAGGTATGGAGCCAAAGCAACAATCAGGTTAGAACCAATTGCCAATTTCCATATTGAGCCTCATGTACCAAATCCTATCAATGCAAATTGCTCAGCTTTTGATCAGGAGGAGTGTTCAAGTGATCTAGAAATAGGTACTAAGGTCGAGGGAATTCCTGATTTAACTTTAGATGAATGGGCAAACAAGAGTCATGAATTTGACCCATATAAGGAGATTGAAGAATCCCTGAATTGGGCGTGTATTATATACACGAAGAAAATTCACCCATTCGACCTCATTCAGCTGAACAAAGGATGAAAACAAAGTTTGGAAATTATTTTTAATGGTTCGAGAAGCGAGACAAGGTCTTTGGAGGTAGTGCATGATGTTGATTTCACCACAAGACATCAAATATTTTTCAGCTTTTCGTTTCCAGTTTTCCTGTTCGAACAACACGGCTGAATACAAAGCATTGATTCATGGAATTCATTGGGCCAGGAAAAGGGGCATAAAGAACTTGCAGGTGTTTGGAGATAGTGAGCTAATCGTCAACCAAGTTAGGGGACAACATGGTACAAAGAATGACTGCTTTAGATATAGACAAGCGGAAGATTCTAGAGATCAAAGAAGCTCAAATCCACGACATTTATCGCCTTAGCGCCTTAAGAAATGGTGCATGACACGAGTGTCAACACAGAAAAGTTGCGCCTTGGCACCTGAAATGGCACATGACACAGAGTGTCGACACGGGGAAAAGTTGCGCCTTGGCATCGAGAAATGGCGCATGACACGGAGTAATGTCGACAGAGAAAAGTTGCGCCTTGGCGCACGAAATGGCGCATGAAAGCGGAGTGTCGACACGGGAAAAGTTGCACCCTTGGCTCCACAGAAATGGCACATGGAAATGAGTGTCGATAGGGTAATGTATGCACCCTTGGTGCATGTAAGAGAATGTCAAACACACAGGGATGTGCAAGGCGCACCTTGGGAGGCGCTTGACATTTTTTGGCCGACAGAAGCAAGCCACAGTGCGAGATATTGAGATGGCCATAGCTTTTGACTCGGGAGCTTGGATTCATGCAAGGTTGGACTTTTGGAAAGATTACAAGGTCCTCTATCCAAATACATTTGGATATCTTTAATTTGGTGAGAACAAATTCTTAAAAATGCAAAATATAGTTTGCCACTTTTGGGTTAGTTGGGTTCTCACCTACCATCATTATGAGATGAGTTAAGTGCATTATGGAGGTGGTTGGGGCAGATTTCGATTTTCTCTCTCTTTTCTCTCTCATTCTTCCTATAAATTGTAAGGAGGGCTTCTTTCTAAGGTTGGACATTCTTGTTTTCCCTCCCTTCTTCTCTTTGGCGAGTGAATTTGTGGAGTTCAAACCTCCCATTTAAAACTGTAATGCAACTCTTGCCTCTTGGCATTTTGCGGTGTCTTTGTATCAATCTTTGGAGAAAATTAATGCATGTATATGGATGATTCTCAACCCTCTCTATATTCATTTTGCATCCTTGATCTTTCACTATGAATCTGGCTATCTGTGCATGATCTTACATTACATTTTAATGGTCTGTGTTTATTGGCAAGACAGGTGTTCTTCATTCCTCGGTGCATCACCTTTGTAGTTTAGGTTTTATTTTATGCATTTTCTTACCCCTGTCTCCTTGGCAAGTTAGATTAGGTTTTTAGTAAACCCTCTACATCTTCTACATGTGCATCGAGCAGGAGGAATAGGAACCGGCCTTCATCCGGAGAGCTTTTCCGATTTCGCAAGGTCCCACACTTGGGAAAAGCTCCATGTTATGCAATCGTACTGAGAGTCTCAACCCATCGTGTTGCAGACATTCAGGGGTGCTGCGATTCGACATCAACAGTCAACTTCTATGCCACGTAAGGGGAAGCGATAAATCCCAAGAGCTTTCCCGAGAGAACCGCGAAGACACATTTCTTGGGTTGAAGGTGAACACAATACTTAATGAGGTGGTCAAAGATGGTTTTTAGGATGGCAAGGTGCTTGGAGTGGCATTTAGATTTGGCAAGGAGATCATCTACGTAATCTTCCAATATATGGTGCATGATGTCATGGAAGATGTAAGTCATAGCCTACTAATATGTAGCACTAGTGTTTTTAAGGCCAAAGGGCATGACTCGATAGAAGAAGGTCCCCCAAGGGGTGATGAATGCGGTTTTGTGTTGATCCTCAGGGCAAGCAAGATTTGATTATAATCGAGAATCCATCCATGAGTGATAGCATCTCATGATCTATAGTAAGATTAACTAGTGGTCAATACCGGGTAGAGGAAAGTCATCTTTCGAGCAAGCGAGGTTGAGGTCACGGAAGTGTGTGCAAATGTGAATTCCCCTGTCACCTTAGTGAGCGGGGACAACTATTAGATATCCATTATAGATAATCAATGGGTTAGATGAAGGAAATGGAAAGAAGGTGTTGAAGTTCTTCTTTGACCGGAGATCGATGCGAGGGTGTATTTTCTTCAATTTTTGTTTTACGGGTTTGGCATCCGAATGGTTATGATATTATGGACCACTATGGTGGGGTAAATACCGGTCATATCAGCGTAAGACCGGGGAAAAAGCATGGTTATGAGTTTTGAGAAAATAAGTGATGGCTTCTATTCATTAACATCTAGAGATTAACAAATCTTTAGAATGTGCGGGTCGTCTTGAGTATGGATGTTGACTTGATAGTCGATTCATTCAACATGGTTTTCATCTCGGAGGAAATTACCGGTGAATATAAGAGTCTTCCGCACCAAGGTAGGTGAGTATAGACTCATCATCCTAACATTGAACAATGTTAATAGAAGGTGTATCGTCATCGATCATTTCGGGATACAGGGAAAGGAAGATAAGAGGAGCCTCGCCATCGCGTCGACAAGTCAAAGGTCCCAAGAAAATGGTGTTTATGAATTTTTTTAGGAGGAATGGATTACGGATCCATCGACTCCATCGGTGAAGGAGGTGAAGAAGGTGGAGAAGGTTGATATCCTCAATGAGTTCAATACGGGCCTTCTTGGTAGGTAGTTCGATAAATTCGATACCACTATGGTCGTTGTCTTTCACAGGTAGTACATGAAATAATAGTGTGATGGCCTTGCTCATAGAATCCAAAACCAAAACCTTTCCATGCACATCGGTGCGGGGAAGGTGTGAGTGAAGTGGTGGTTGGTAAGCAAGTGGAGGTCGAGTAGAAAAGGGGTGGGTTTGTGATGGTGGTTTAGGTGTATAAGTGGAAGTATCAAGTCCCCATAGGTGAGATTGGTGTGAAGGTGGGGAGGACCATAAAGGAGACACTCACCTATGCGGTGATCAAAGTGAGGGTGTTGGTGAAGGTTTCCATACTCTTGTGGAGTAAGGAGTGTGTTGATATTATATAGGCAATACTCCCCAGTGAGGCATTGAAAAATGCCTTCCGAGGATTGATGGTTGATATGTGGGTATTTGGGATAGACGATGTGCTAAAGGTTGGATTAGAGGTTGAGCTAGCTGATTGGGGGAGTGTGGGTCGGCCATGGAGGTCATGGTAAGCAGTAGGAATGGAAGATTTAGGTGCGGTTAAGGTAGCGAGTAGTACCGGTGGATGGAGGTGTGGGTGCGAGAAGAAGTGGTTATGGAGGTAGATGCCTTAATGGGTATGAGCACGTCATTGGGTCGGTAAAGCATGTTGCGAGGTTTTAAAAGATGATGGGTCACCGGAATGGTATAGGTATGTCCTTGATACTCAAACTTTACACAATGATGCAAAGTGGAAGGAACACAACCCATGACATGAATCTAGGATCCGCTAAGCAACAGAGTTATATTGAAATTCCCCCTCCAAGACGTAAAATAACTCAAGGATAGTACGGGGACCCATGCGAACATGGAGGATGACAAGTGCAGCGTGGAAGTGATAGCATCATTAAATGAACACAACATGATGGGATGTTTATGCATACAATTATGGGGTATGTGCATTTGGTCGAATGGATTGGAGGATATGATGTTAATGCTAGCACCCCCATCAATCATAACACGTCATACACATATATTATCGATATGGACAGAGATGAAGAGGGTAGGTTTAGGACCATCGGTTTCGTGAGGTACGATCTCTTCATCCAGAAAAGTTGAAGGTGGCTACTTGGTGAGTAGGTGGGGGTGTAGAGGAAGGTGGCAACTTTGTGAGAGAGGCTACATAATGAGGTGTAATAATGGAGGCGACTAGCATAGGGTCATTGGGTAAAACCTCAATAGGCTAAAGAACCTCCATGAGAGCTTGGTGATGGGACTCGAGGTTTGGATGAGGTCATCTGAGGACATCTTGAGGGAGGATTGTTGTAATTATTTGAGCATCGTGCGGTGTGTAACCTCATTGGAAATAGGATATGCGGGGCTGTGAATAGTTACTTTAGGTGTGGGTGTAGATGGTATGTTGGGTATAGGGTTGGTTGATGGTTGGTTGCCTTTTCCTTGCCTTTGTCCTTCATACGTGCTCGAGTAACAACACGGATCATGTTGAATTAAGGCGGGAGGTAGATGAAGTAGGTGGGCCATGAAAGTTGTAATGACAAGAAGGGCAAAAGCCAAGAGGTGGGAAGGAGCCTTGTGAAATGAGCCGGGTACTGCTGGCATTTGGGTGGAGATTTGGAGAGTTCTCTAATCACGAACCATGTTGATTTCAAATTTAGTGGGTGGATAAAAAGGTTATGGGGGTGGAGATGGGGGTTTTGGTGTAGGTGCAGGGAGGAATATGTGGGGAAACTGGCGGAGGTGGAATAGGGTCCTCATCAAGAAGATCATCATCCCCAAAGTTCACTTGGGAGGACATAATTAGATGAGGGCTGCTTTTAAAGCCTTACAGTTCTCAACATCGTGTCCTGACACATGATGGTAATCACAAATTTTGGTATCGTCAAACCCTTTTGGTTTAGGTTTGAGAGGGTCATAAGGTCTAAGAGGTGGGAGTGTGATAACAGAGGTTTCTAAGAGATTAGCTAGGATAATGGTGTATGATCCTGCCAGTGGATCACAATGTGATGTGAGTGTGGGTTTGGGTGGAATAATGGGTGGTTGGAGTGTGAGATATGTTGTAGTTAGGGGTTACGAAGAGGGAAGGTGGATGATAGATTTTGGGGTAGTATTGTCTTAGGTTTGGGTTGCACCTTCTTGGGTAAAGGAACAATGGGGGAAGTGGTAATGAGGGGGTAATAGGTTTGGTCATTTGGAGGGAAGGTATTGGGGTTTTTAATTTTGGTTGCACCTTCTTTGGTAGAGATGAAGAAGTAGTGCATGATGTAGATGGAGGTAGGGGATGAGTTACCCATGAGGATAAGCTGCGAGGTAGTAGAGGTTGATGGCGGAGGTGTAGGTAACAGAGAGGGGAGTGTTATGGGTAATGATGAAGTGATGGAAGGTAGTGGTGGTATAGGAGGTAAGGAGGTTGTGAGTAATGATGGGGGTTGTGTGGGTCATTTGGGTATAGTAGTAGGTCATAGTAAATGGGTTGAGAGAGTTTTTGGCTCGCTATTAGGAGGAGGTTATTTGGTTAGAGTCGAGGGTGAGGTCCATGAGGGACGGTATAGGTGAAGGTGACAAGGGTGTGGTAGGCGAGGCCGGTGTATGAGGCATAGGAGGCTGGGTCTTCTTTTTAGGCTTGGGAATGGGTTGATGGGTGTTCGGGAAGATGTGATGAAATCTAATTTGACAAGGGATGGGTAGGGTTTGATGTCGGAATGACCCCTAAGGCACTAGTAGGCTTAGACATGGTGGGTGTTGTAGGAATACGTCGGCTAGTGAGAAAATGATTGAGTGCAAATGAGAATGATGAAACAAAGGATGTTCCAGTGGCATGGTTATGTGTGGTTTGGGAACTTGAAATACTTTAGGATAGATGGTAGAAGTTTTTGTGAGTGATAATTACATTTGGATGGAGGCAAGTAGGAGGAGACACCTCTAAAGTGAGGCCCTATCAACATAATCTAGGCGATCAGCTAAGCGCAAAAAGGGGACCGTTGTAGGTGGGTCCGATGTAGATCGAGTGACGATTCCCATAAAATATGTTTGAGAAATAGTGAAATCACTAGCTTCATCCTTTGTGGGTAAGAGAGCCAGAAGTAGGTCGACGGGATCTTCGGTGGTGATGGAGAATGGTCACCTAGAGGCAACACCATTTCTCTTTGGATATTTGATAGGTGGAGAAGATTATTAGTGCTCCTCTGTGGGTAAAGGAATAGGTGAAATGGGTTCTGTGTAGGTAGAGGACTTGAGGCTAGGATTCCCTCATGGATGGAACACAAAGCAAGTGAGAGATAAGCGGTATGTCACTAAAAGTAACATGGAATACACGTGTATTACTATCATTAGTTGAGGTCTCCCAGTTTGAGTCGAGGAAGAAGGGGCGTGATTAGGAAATGGTTTCTTGAAAATGTGCGAGGTTTTGGTTGGCGGGCGCATTAGGATTATCCAAGACTAGCTCGTCGTTCTTAAGCATTTCTGGATGATGTTCTTGAAAGTTATGCAATTCCGTCACTATGTTGTTTACCCGATGATAGTTGCAAAATTTTTGCTCTTTGTACCAAGCGGTGTGGAGAGATCTGGATCAAATCCAGTGTGTGGTTTTATAGGAGGAAGGGTGATAGTGCCAACTTTGATAATATTTTCTTAAAAAGAAGAACAAGGCTCCCTAATTGGGGTGTATTTCCATTGTTCTCATCTGAATTGAAAAGTCGGACAAGGAAAGATTAGATGAGGTTTAGCCTCATATGATGGATGAGATGGGCCAGCCTTGAGTACCCTTTGTGTTGGCGGTTCTCTTGGATTTGGAATAATTTTTACGTGGTTTTGAAGAAGAAGAGGTATCATTTGAATTAAATGCAATGTTCTTGTTTCGTAGTTGGATTTTCTTTTCTTTGATGGCACGAATCTCTAGTTTACGTGCCATGGCAAATGCCTCATCAAAAGTGTGAAAAGTTTGCACTGCGAGGTTGGTGAAATATGTCTAGCACAAGCCCGAGTAAAGAGCTCTACGAGTTTTATTTGTGGTAATTGGAGCGTGAGTTGATTGATCGGGCTATGCCGATGAGTGACAAAATATGTGATAGATTCGTCGTCATATTGGACGCGTAGAGTAGAAGTCGATCATGGTAACCATTTTAACAATGTTAATCAAGAAGTGATTCAAGAAGGCTTGGGCTACTTGATTAAATGAGTAGATATAATGTCTAGGTAACCCACTATACCAATCAAATGCGGGCCCGGTGGAGACATGAGAAAGGTCCTCGAAGAAAAGCGTCATCATGGGTGATCAAATAGCACCCATGTTTGAAAGACCACAAATGTTGTTGCAGGTCCTCTTTATTGTTGAAGTGGTTAAATTTGGGCATCTCCCAATGTACGCGAAATGGACAAATAGGAATGGATCGGTGGATGGGCTCATAAATTTCATCGTGAGGGAATTGCGTGAGCCGGATACCAACGTCTTTAATGTCTCTATCTTGTCCATCATTAACTTGATGAGGTCATTGGTAGGTGGTGATGGATGGGCACCTCTGTAGCGTAAGAGGGTTGGTGTTGGATGTATGATGGAGGTGGCATTCCGGTATATAGTGATCTTGAATAGGTGGGTTAAGAATGAGGAAGTGAGATAGGGGCACATACCAGGAATGAATGATAGATGAAATGAGAGGTTGTTGATAGTACATATATGGGGTTGGAAGGGTCACGGTGACTCTAGTAGCGATGGGGGCTAAGGATTGTGGAATAGAAAGGAAAATGTTTTGAAATGGGGTAGGGGTTGCCGACACCATGGGCGGTTGTGTTCTTATGGATATATGTGATACAATGGGTGCGGATGAGGTTATGTTCTAGGTGGTTGATGACAGTATAGTGGATGTTGCGGGTGCAATAGATGTGGTAGATGCGATGGTCAAAGTGGGTATGGGGCCTAGCTACGAAACAAGCAGGGGGGTAAAGATTTGGTGCGGGTAGGGCGAGCCAGGAAGGGGCTGCCGCATAAGTAGGGACAAGGGTCGGGGGGATAGATACGGGCATGTCGTATATATCAAGCTGACCCGAGGCATATCGAGTGACAAGTGGGAAATGTAGAATTGTAAGGTGGCATGGTTACGACCAAGGAGTTGTACAAACTCCTCATCACCTTTGGTGGCGATGGTGATAGGTTGGTTAGGATCCATGGGTGATAGAATGAGAAGGTGGCGAAGGACTAGGTGGAAGCGGGGACGGCTAGCATGGAATATGAGAGCATTTTCTTGGCTATGAGTTAACACCATATGAACAAGTGTTGATACGGTAAGGCTGTATCATGTTGAATTACAGAACACAACGAAACATGAAAATAGGTAGGGGTAGGTGGATTAGGTCAATATAGCAGCTGGAAAACATACAGAGGTTAAGCGATGCGGTTAGGGTAAACCAATGTTGGTTATAGGTAACCGTGGTTGGTCACTATGGGAAAAGAATAGTTTGTCGGATGAGGCAAAAGACTAATAATTACTAGATAGATAGGCTTCAGGATGGACTTTATCGAGCGAGAGAAGATATAGAAAGTTACAAAAAAATTAAATATCAAAGAAAGGTGAAGCAGGTGTCCCTTTAGGTAGGTTGACCAAAATAACGAGTAAATTGATGCCGTTGGGTAAAACCGTGTGACGGTCGGAGGGTAACCAATGAAAATCACTGGACCGACACCGTTCTTGTGAAATTGAAAGCAGAGATGAAGAAAATGTGGTTGTGATTTAAAATCAAGTGTTGAATCAAACCCAGAACTCTAAGAATGATGAAAGTGGGGTCCAGGCACACTCGGACAAAGTCGGAATACACCAACTATGATGACGAGCATGAAAGAAAAAATAAAAAGATGAAGAATGTGTCCTCTTACCTCAAAATGCAAGCCAAGTAGAAACACTAAGAAAAATGTGATCCTAATAGCGCTCTTTCTATTATGTTTGTTCAACTTATGCTATTTTGGGACTAACTATATAGGAACCTTGTAAAATAGAATTTTTTTGGTCGGGAAGGCTTCCTACGAAAAGGAGATCTAGAAGGTGAGGTTTCAAGAATGTTATGGTGGGGAGGGCCATCCTCTAAGATATGACTCGACAAAAAGTAGCAGTGGGAGTACCTGCAATCTCTCGATCAGTGTGATCGTTGTGAGGCGTTCCCAAGAAGGATGTTGATTAAGAAAGATGTGTTAATTTGAATTTTTGAATTTTGGTAAGACTCGAGAGAGAGAAGAGAGAGAATGTGCTTTCTAAGATTCTTTTTCAACCATCGAGTGGGCATGAAGTCCAGCATATAGGTTGCCCTCATTAGATGTGCGCTAATGCGGTAAAAGCGAGAATGAAGTGCGAGTTGATTTTAAACCCAAATTGAAATGTGATATTCGATGACACAAAGGATGAACATGAAGAGAGATGTTCTTTCACTAGAAATGTAGAAAGCGAGAAGAAATGATTCTTTTAAGTACACCAAAACAAATATTTCCTTTAGAGAAAATAAAAAGAAGAGAAGATTACCAAGGAAGAAAATTAATGTGTATGTTTTTTGAAAGGGAAAAAAACACAACTTTCACCTAAAATGAAGAAGATGCAAGGAACCTCGGATGGGTCCCCGGTGTGCCAAAATGTTTCACCCGATTCTTGGAATGTTGATGAAATATATAAGGGTACAAAAGGCTAGGAGGAATACCTATTAGAGTAGGATGAAGGTTTTTCATGCGTGTTGACTTCACGATCCACAGCTGATCATGAGAGATTCCTTTTAGCTTGGGAGGAACTACGAAATAGAAAACAATACCATCAAATAGAAGTTAAATAGCATATGTAGTGGTATCTAGCGTATGCTAGATACGAGAAGTGTGATACTTCCTAGAAGGCTATCAATCCACTATTTTAACAAATTAATGCAAGAAATAAGATAAATATTGTCTTCTTTTTTGTAGTCAATATGATTTAGGCATCTCATATAAACACAATAAGAAAAATCTAATCTAACAGGCTAGGTTAGGATCAGATCCAGAGGTTGGGTAAGTGGTTTAGGGTTTCTATAGTTACGATAGAGGTTTGATGAAGGTCATAGGTGATTGTGGGTAACTTGGGAGTAAGTAGGTAGGTTGTTGGTCTATCTTGTGTTGTGGAGACCACGAGACCGATGCCTATCTAGGGGTGCCGATGCCGATTAATAGTGGTGATGCCAGTCATTATAGAAATGATAGAGGATCAAACAGGGGTTTGGGTCAATTGTTTAGGTTGATGGGGAACTAGGTGAGGTGTTTGTGAGGTGTGGGTAGGGTAACATGTTAGTGGGTAGGTCTCGTGGGGTTTTGGTGAAGCTAGGAAGAGTTATGGGTTAAGTTGGGAATGGTAACAAAGGGACAATATCGGTAGGTAAATTGACACTTTGGTATAGGTATGACTAATGGCGAGTCTAGGATGATCGACACCGGTGGCTGCGGGAAAATGGAAATATTGTAGAATGGGTTTTGGGTTCCCTTTGTGATTGCACAAAGGGTTGGGCCAATCGGGATGAGATCTTTGGGTTATTTTGGTGGGGTTTGTAGGGTTTTGCGGGGTTTGGAGAGGTATTTATCAAGGGGATCTGGGTGGTTCGGAGAAAATAATGCAACAAGAGAAGTAACTACGAGAATATATAAACAATTGGGGTTGAATAGAGATGTACTTAGTTGTGAAGGTGCTTGGATTGTCTATGGATGAAAGTTGGAGAGGATGGTTAGAGATTGCTTACGTAGAAGATCACCGAGTTGATGGGAGCTCTTGCTTGAGCTATCTAGGATTTTCTCCTTGCTTGGTGATCGGATCTTTCTTTGGAATGATTGCTAGATTTACAGGTGAGAAAGAATGCTTGCTTTGGTCGTATGCATGTGTGATTTCTCTCTCCTTTTCTTGAGAATCTGCCAACCTCAAAAATAAGGTTGCGAAAGGGATTAAGGGTAAGCGATGATGGTTCTAGGTTGGTGGCGTTGGTTCGGGGGGGTAACCAGTGTCGGTTAAGGTGGGATTCCCTAGGTTAACTAAAAATAGGAGATTATCACCATGATTGCTGCTAGATCTCTCTATTCATGCAGGCGGGGAGCAGGAGTTACCATTCCTAATGCGGGAATGGGGTGTAGGCATTGATTTCTAGGGTTTAGTTAGGTCTTAGTTTGTTATTGCAACTTACTAAGAATAGTTTTAGGGTGAGGTGACTAGGTGAGGTGTTTAGGTGAGGTGGAGGGTGAGAATTAATCTAATTAAGGTAATTAAATAATAAATATGGTGAGGATAAGGGATTAATTTAATCAAATTAATTAAATATATCTTAGTGTAGGGTGAAGAGAGCCATGGTTAGGGGGTGTGTTCAAGATGATTATTTGATGAGGGGTCAAGGGAGTGTGACCTGATTTTGGTGTCTACACATACATATGCCTAGCGATCAATCGTACTTGAGTACCCAATCATCTGTTTCATTTCAAGCATTTAATTTCATTTATTAGCATTTAGAGGGCGTTAATGCATGTGCATGCCTTAGGGGCATGCATATGCTATTGGGTACATGTATGTGATAGGGGATAGGTTCGTGTATGTGTATGTGTCAAAAATGTGGATGTACATAGGAACATGCGTAAAAAGGGTCTTGCAAGAGTTTGAGAAGCTATGGCAAGATTGAATATCTTGGCATGCGAAAGGGATGCACATGTGTCACGGAGGGCATGTATGTGTTGGGGGAAAAGGGGAGGAAATTCTTACACATGCACATGCTAGGATGAGTGTGTAGGTGCTAGAAAATATGTGTATGTGTTGTTGTGCACACATATGCTACCAAGGGCACACATGTGTCAAAGATGTGTTTTTAAAAACTTAGAAGAAAGCGAAGATTATTTCCGGAGGAATGTAGAAGAAATTAGGAAAATGTCTTAGAAGAACATAGGAAATGTCTTAGGATAACATAGGAAATGTCTTAAAAGAACATAGGAAAATGTCTTAGAAGAACATAGTGATGAATAGGCTAAGTGTTAGCCGATGTTAGATAGAAAGAAAATCTAACAAGTGTGTTGTTTGATTTTGCAGAGGCAACCACCCGTGTTGTAGGTGCGTGAGTGACATGGCTGATTGGTAAACCTTGAGGTGACCATCTCACGACAAAAGTGGAAGTATCTAGATATCACTTTGTGCGTGGCGGAGTCTTCCTGTGTGGTGCGAGATGCCACACATCACCATAGATCACAACCTTATTACAAATTTAGCTAAGCGGTAGCACAACGATAGTCAATGCTTCAAGCTTCCTCTTTGGTGAGATGACTATTACGTTAGAGGATGTTTGGAGGATCCTATGAGTCATGATCATGGGGATATTAATTGAGTATGATACCAATGCTACACTGACTTACGATATCCTAATTGAGCTCTTTGGCTTAGATGAGATACCTCACCAAGGTATGACGGTATGCTGCACCGGTGTATTACAAATATGAGACTATCTCGAGTTGTAGTCTATCTTATGGCCTTTGTCCGTGGCATCCTACTCTTGCGACAAGACAGGGACATCTTTTCCACTTGGCCTCATTAGCGTGATATGAGGATTGATTTGAGGTGAGAGAATCTTTGTTGGGGCGGTGCATACTAGAATATTTATACTAGTATTTACTTTTGATCACATAACATGGTCATAAGACCGTGGGTCCGACCACTTAATTACGAGATATGGGCCTAAGTCCATATAGTTGTTGGTCGCCAAGCATACCCATTACGAGTTTGGGCTCTAATGAGCCATCATTGATGGGATGGGTCCTAGATGGTGATGATATTCATGGACACATGGGGGACACATATCACTATCATTGAGTTTTTATGAGATCTAGCGAAGCACATGATAGTATGGAGGCCATACCGGTAGTATCGTGGGTAGAGGATGCACATGAGCTTAGTATAGCTATGGTTGAGCACTTTTTGATTAGAAGTCGGGGCTATATCACAAAGTTCTATAGAGTAGTCCAATGCAAGCAATAGTTTAGTGTAGTTCGGGATGTATGAGGGCTTGAGATGTATATGCGTGCCGATCTCGAGAGACATTTGATATGGGGCCACATATCTAGGGAGAGGAGAGAGGTCTTGAGCTATTTTTATTAGATGGTATCGTGGGTATGGGTCTCTTTGTGGTAGATCGGGGATCTGGGTAGTGACAATGGTGTATGGGCCATGGTAAGTGAAATTTTTCCTCATCATCTCACTATTCCATGAGCCACATCGGATGCGTAGGGGTTAGGCCACTAGCAAAGCGATTCGATGGCGTGATGACGATGGATTAAATAATGATGGATTCGATGGTCATGGCTATGATGAAGATGGTTGACAAAGTACTCCATCATGATAGGGCATAGATATAGATAGATCCCTATAGCTCACGATACTGAGATGCCCCGGTGGGCATACCAATTGGGATCCAGAGACCATTATAGTAAGTTTCTCCTTAGAGGGCAAGTGCCACATGGTCCTTTGTGGGGAGGTGCATAGCAGGGGGCGTTGGCATCCTACCACATAGTCCGAGACGGTGTTAGTGGAGGTGGAGGAGATGGGGGAGATGGTGCCGTGTGGTGAAAACAAATTCAATAGATGCCAGATTAGATGTCACAGGTTACAAGATTACTACAATAGTCCATAGCCCGAAGTACAACAGTTGACTACAAAGATAGACCAAGCTAAGGCACATGTTTAGGCTACTACTACAAAGAGGGATCAACTTGTTGAGTAGTCGGTGGGACAAGCGAGAGATTGCTATAATTTCCACGAGAGGTGAACTCATTTTATCATATTGATGGAGTCACGGTGACGCCCCATACTCATATGAACATAGCTTTGAGCTAGTGGACATGCTGCATATTACCAATCCGTTATTATGAGGTTGTCCCGAGAGGCCGAGAGAGAAACATATTTCATCTAGTATTCAATGATTAGGTGCTCGTGAGATCACGAGATACTATCGACATCATCTAGATCGGTTGAGCGGCCGTCGAGGTAGTAGACGGGGCAACAATCGGCTAGTAGGGTACACGAGTGATGGGCCCTCCCCAAGATTGTAGGCCACCCGAGTCCTCATGAGGGATCGAGTCAAACATGACTCACCTTTTAATATATACGTAGATGTATGTACTTTGGATAGATTCCTCTATATGAAGGCTCATTTTGATCGATGTACATGTATTTTTTAGAATGCCTCACTTTGGAAGGAATATTTTGATCACTACCCATGATGGCATACTATGTATCAAGATGATTATATACACATACACATTGTCTATGGACATTTATATTTTGTGAGATATATGTATGATGATGATTATGGAATTTTCATATGATATTTACGATTTATATTACATGTTATTTAATTTATGAGATAACATGATATCACATGTTTTGATGAGATGTTTCATGTTCTACTTATCACATTTTGTGTATGAGATCATGTGTTTTGATGAGATGTGATGCTTATGATTTTTCCATGTTTTTATTATGGTCTATGTTTTATGGGGGATAGAAGAAGGTCCCTCTTGCCCCTCGTGGTGACATTATATGATGTTATCTTAACATACATGTTTTTTTTTTTCATGTTCATGATGATGTAGGTTAGCTTTTATTGACATATCATGTATAGATGTGATGATAGATGGTAAATGATAGATGTTATGATGACAACAAATTGTACAACACAAACAACAAATACAACTTAATCAAATCTAATTAACACAACACAATTATATACAAGTATGCAAGATAAAATGAATCAAATGCCTATGTACAATAGATTAAAGTAATACTTTAAACTAAGAAAATGTATCCAATTTTTACAACATACAACATGGAAATATAATGCAATCAAAACTATACAAACCAACAACTAAAGTAAGCAAATCCCTACTTTGTTTTTACGAGACAATATTGAAACATTTTCTACTAGTTTTTGGTGTTATCTCAAAGATAATTTTCAAGGCTATTATTCACATTGTTTTTGTATATTTTTCCATAAAAAGGGTTTTCAGATGTTTAGGGTTTTCTAACATATTTTAATGTTTTTGTGTTTTTACGAAAGGTTTTACGAAGCTATGTACAACAAATGAAGAAGCTTGGATGCCCCCAACAATAGAGGTGATGTGCAAGGAAAGAATGTCATGCCATATGTGCAATAATGCAAAGATTTGAAGCTTCCCCAGCATTAGATGGGAATAGACAAAGGTTATTCCTTCACATATTTACAAGAATAGATCAACTAAATCAAGGCCCTGAAAGATAGGTTTAAGAGGACCCTAGAATTTAGGAAAACTAGCCCTAGATAGAAGTGATTGTTACCTATCCAAGTGTGAGAGTTGTTTGTGAACAATGAATCCTTATTAAGTGTCGGAATCTAGTTTTCACCCAAGGATCTCCCCAATGTGCCATAATTGTGTGGTTCTCACGGTTGGACGACATGTTTTATTTTTACTTTTTCTTGATTTTTTTGCTTGTTTTTTCTTTCTTTTATGAGGAACCTCATATTCAAGCATAGAACCGCTTGAGATGCATTGCATTCATTGGTTCATTTAATTCCTCACCATCTGAGTGATCTAGTTTATATGCCCCTGAACCGTACTTAGCGACCACAACATATGGTCCTAACCAGTTGGGCTCAAACTTGCCTTTCTTTTCTTGGTCCTTGACTGTGTTAAACTGGTTTTATTTTAAAACGAGATCTCCTACCTCAAATTGACAAGGTATGATTCTTTTTGTATCCTCATGACACTCGGTTCTGATAAACCTTCAAATTATTGAGTGCTCTCATACGCTTCTCATCTAGTAGCTCTAACTCTATTAGCCGAGCTACCTGTAGTCTTTGTCTTTGTCCAGATAGTCCCAGAGAGATATTCTCAGGGAGGGAAGCTCAATTTCCAAGGGTATAATGGCCTCAGTGCAAAGACTAATGAATAAGGAGTAGCACCAGTAGGGGTGTGGATGGAGGTTTGATAGGCCCAGAGGGTGGGATGGATCTGTAGGTGCCAATTATGGCCAGTTTTGCTAACCATATTCTCCATGATATGAACAAGGGTTTTATTAGTGGCTTTAGCTTTTCCATTACCTTGAGGGTAATAGGGGTTGACCACTTGAGTCAAATTTGAAAGCATTGGCATAACACTTTGACTATTTGGTTCTTATAGGATTTATCATTTTTGTTACAATGGCGGAGGGGATGTCATAACGAAAAATGAGATGGTTCACTATGAACTTGGAGATCTACGCCTTGTTTATGTAAGTGATACGTATAACCTCTACCCCTTTTGTGAAGTACTTGGTGGCAGTGATAATATGGTTTTGGCCATCTACGGAAGTTGGAGTGAGCTTTCGTATGAGATCAAGTCCCCATCTTGAAAATGGACGGGGTGTAGTGATGGGATATAAAGCTTGTGCTAGTGCATGTATCAAGTTTCCATGCTTTTGATAAATCTCACATTTCTTGACAAATTCACAACAATCTACTTCTATGGTAGACCAATAGTAACCTACTTTTAATAGTTTCTTAGCAAGGACCATTCCGCTTGTGTGTGCTCCACAAACGCTTCTATACACTTATTTAATTATTTGGACTGAATCGGTCACATCAATACAACACAATAGATTACCGTCATAGTCATAATGATAGAGGGTGCCCCTATGAGGGTATAACGGGCTATATGGAGGATAAGGGTTATTTTCTTAGTATGAAAGATATTCGGGGAAAAGTGCCATATTGTAAGTAGTTAAAAATGGGATCATACTAAGGGATAAAGAGCCAAAAATTCATGTGCTAGACAAGATTCATGCATGTCATATATAAGCACTCACAAGTGTTTAAAAATAAAGGCATCTTTTTTTCCTCGGGTATAATGTGGAGTAAATACCCAATTGTAGCCATGGAATCTACTAATCAATTATGTGATCTTGGCCTTTTTCAAAGATAATTTTTACAAAGTAATCCTTCAGAGTTTCAACAAATTTCTTGTATGGAACAAGCTTCTCATTTTAACTTTGTATTCATCGTTAACTTTCTTGATGATCAATTTGTAGTAACCAATGCCTCATAACTATATGATATTCCATGTGATAGATAATTTCAAGCCGGTGATGAGCGCCTCATATTCTTCAATATTATTTGTATAGGGGAATCCCTTACGAAATTCATGTGGAATGACTTCTCTAGTGGGAGTGATAAGTACCACTCCTGCTCCTGAACCATGAAATTTTATTGAATCGTCAAAGTAGACCTTTCACATAATGGATTCCTCAATGTACACCATAGATACATCTGGAAGATCCAGACACAATAGTTCCATTCCGGTAGGGAGCTTCAGCCAACTGATCTACAAGTACCTATCCTTTTAAGGATTTACGGTTAATGAATTCAATGTCAAACTCCTTCGAGGAGGATGATCCAATTAGTTATTCTTCATGTAAGGGCAGGTTTAGATAAGAGGTATTTGAGAAGGTCAACTTTGGATATCGGCTGATTTTATTACTAAGGAGGTAGTGGTGAAGCTTCTTAAATTTAAAGACCACAACTATGTATGAATTTTCAATCTGAGGATAGTTCAGCTCATAGGTAATTAAGGTGCGGCTAAGGTAATAAACTACCATTTCTTTTTGGTCAAGATCATATTGGGCAATAAGTGCACCAATAACGAATTGGGTAGCTGAAATATACAACAAGTGAGGGGTTAACCTAGGGTAGCAGCATGAGAACATGCAAACTTGTCGATATTGTTTAAGCATTTCAAAGGCATTTTAAATAAAATCGGGTACCCAGTTAAAGGTGACATCTTTATTCAATAGATGTATGAAAGGATGGCACTTATCCACAAGTTGTGATATGAAAACGTGGATTTCTGAATCTTTCCTTGTAGACTTTGTAGTTATTTAAGGTTCATTGGTGGAGGCATATTTGTAATAGCTGCAACCTTGGTGGGATCTACCTCTATCCCTCTTTGTGAGATAATGAAACCCAATAACTTTCTTGATTGTACGCCAAAGACACACTTCTTGGGATTCAAATGAACCTTGTAATCTCATAGGCATTGAAAGATACATCTCAAGCACTTACGGTGTTCCTCTGGTCTTAGATTTTTCTAGGATATCATCCACGTAATCCTCCATGATTTCATTCATCATGTCATGGAAGATGACAATCATTTCTCATTGATATGTAGCCCCAAAATTATTGAGTCCAAAGGCAATACGATAGAAACATGTCTTCCAAGGGGAGATGAAATCAATATTATGTTGGTCTTCCTCTATGATTTTGATCTATTTATAACCTGAAAAGCCATCCATTAAGGACAACATCTCATAACCAGTAGTTGAATCAACAATCATGTCGATGTTAGGTAAGGGGAAGTCATCTTTGGGGCATTATTTTTTGATATCTCTAAATTTGATGCATATTCTATTGCCTAATGACTTCCGAAATGGGATTATGTTAGATATTTAGTCTGAATAGTACATAGGTTTCATAAAACCTCTGCTAATACTTTCTATAGCTCTTCCTTGACAAGTAATGCAACTTTTTGATGCATCTTCATTATTTTCTGCTTGATGGGTTTGGCATCTGGGTGTACAACAAGGTTGTGCACGACTAATGCTAGGTCCAAACCTGGCATATATGCATATGACCATGTAAATATGTCTACAAACTCTCGTAATAGTGCTATAAAGTTTTTATGTTCTTGTGCTGAGAGTGAAGCTCCTAGCTTTATCATTTTAGGATCCTCTTCGACCCGATGTTGACATTGATTTTCTCTTCAACTAACATATTTGATGTGTCCTCCATCGTGTAGGATTAGGGGTTTGAGTAATATTCACTTCTAACAAGTGGCTCAAGAAGAGTCTTATCTTCACATGGCGGAACTCTATTTTCCATTGATTCTTTTGTTTGTTTGTCCATAAGTGCCTCAAAGAGGTTTTCACTATGGGACTTATGCTTATTCTTTCTGCAAGGCTTTTCTATACTACTTTTTCCCTTGCTTAATATTTTTTTCTTAAGCAACCACACAATTCAGCCTCTTCCCCAAAGTACGTGCATGCATCCAATTTAATGGAGAAACCCTTCTTATGGTCATTGTTTGGAATGGTATCTTTAAGTCCCATGAACTTTGTGATTGCTTCATCATTTTTAAAGAAATCGATTAGCACGTGAAGTTGTTGATCCCAATCAATGAGGTCGGGATATACAAGGGTGAATTATAAATTGGCTTGGGAATTAGATTCAAAAAGGGTGAAGATAGTTGAATCTAGAAATAGATTAGTAGAGGCAAGGTCCTCATATAAGCTATATTGGGATTCTAAAATGTTTTCCGAATGATATGAGATATCCTCACTTTTATAAGAGTTTGCATCTATTTCTAAGGGTGAATAATTATGAGGTTTGATACCAAGGTTGTGTTTGTTTGACTTATAACAAGGAATAGGAATCGGCTCTAATTTACCTTGTATATTTGTGCTGCATCCGAATCCCTTATAACCCATGGCGTGCATCATTTGATGACCCTTAATATATTGTGGAGCCTGGTGACATGAAGCCATTGTTCCTTCAGGTACCCAGTTGGTAGGTGTATCTAACATCTTCTCATCTGACAAGAGACCACTAGGAACAAACCTCTCAAAGGGTTTAGGGCAACTAGCCTGAGTGCTTTTGAACTGGAAGTATGGTTTGCCACGTGTCTTAGGTGACACTGAAAGATCGGATATCAAAAGGGCTTGTTGAAGATTGAATTCATCATTTGGGCCATACTTTCCAAATGTTGTTTCCCATGAGGTAAAGGGATTGAATAATGAGGGAAAATTCTAATTGCAAGGAGTTAATGTATCTAGATCTATACGATCCTTCATAGCCTTAGTTTGTAATGAGACAAAATATTGGCGAAGGACACTCATATGCTACACAAGAAAAAATATGCAATGATCTATAATGTAGAAATGGTTCTTAATCACCTAGGATGGTGATCGTCTGTCCTTTGTGACATAACTTGATACATTGATGGAAGGTCAAAGGAATGGCTTGCATGGCATGAATCCATGGGTGACCTAGGAGCATGTTATATGAAAGGTCCAAGTCAAGGACATGGAACTTTGTATCATGATATGTTGGCCCCACTTCCATTGGGATCACTATGGTACCTGCCGACTCACGCTCTTCATTATCATAATCCGCTATTATAATGGTATTAGCTTCCATATCTACTTCTGTATGGCCTAGCTTCCTAAAAATCTTCAATGTACAAATATTCATACCAAATCCACCATCCACAAGCACTCTTTTTATCTTACGATGAGTAACAAATACCTCTATGTACAAAGGTAAGTTGTGTTCAGGATTATTACGTGGGATTTCATTCTGATCGAAAGAGATATAGTCATTGGGATTAAGATTTGCAACCATTTCTTGGAGGTGTGTAGGATCTACATTTGTGGATACTCTTGATCCCTGAAGCATTTTATATAGTATGTCCTTATGATAATTTGATATTTTGAGAAGGTCTAAGATTGAGATCTTAGTTGTGGTTTTCTCCAATTGTTCTAATAAGTCATACTAACCTTCTTGAGGGATAGGTAGAGGAGGTTCTAGGATCACTAAGCGAGCATGTCGTGTGCCCATAACACAACTATTACCTAAGATCCTAATAGTGTTTACTTGTTCACTTTGTATGAATGAATACAACCTATGAGGGAATCAAAGGGATTATTAGTTGACGGATACACATAGTTAGCAGTTCTATAGTCATTAGAGGACTGACCTTGATCTGGCTTCTTGTTTCCTTTTTTATCATTTTTGGGAAAGGTTGTTTGAATATTCCCATCTTCTCATTAGGACCTTGTCCAGATTCAAGTGAATCCACCTCAATTTTTCCTTCTTCAATAAGAACTACGATGAAATGTTCTAACTTCAAACATTTGTCAGTCTTATGTCCTTTGACACAATGAAAGTCATAGTATACATGTTCCCTAAACCAAATTGGTTTAGGTGCATCATCTGGATAACATCTTTGTTGCGATTAGATATTACACCATGTAACTATTTAAGAATGACAGATAATGATTACTGTTAAAAAAGGTGTAAATGTTCATTTTGGGTGTGATTTTGGGTGAGGTCCTTATGTAAGCTTTAAGAGTGGACCATTTTGTATAGCTTGAACTCTTTTAGAGTTTTTGATGTCGTCTCCAAAGACATTCTTGTTCTTATTGAAGAATTTGGGTTTGTCTACGTATTGAAACTCGTGTTTATATTTTGAAACGTGCTTGATCATTCCCTTTTCTATGAGAGCCTTATCGATTTGGCTACCCTTTTTAATAGCTTCTTGAAGTTAGTTACATAGTGCATTTGTATATTAAAGGCTATGTCTTGATTAAAGTTTCAAACAAAGATGAGTGACCATTTGGTGTTTCGGAATGGGACAAGGAAAATGGATTCCTAACCACCTCCATTGCTGCAAGAAACCAACAAAGGTATCATTCAGTTTTTGTTTTACATTGCAAAGATATACCATGGTAATTTCACTCTCCATGTTAAAAGAGAAATGACACACAAAATTTTTAGCTAGTGTGGGCCATGTTGCGATCATTCCCTTAGGTATGTGGAGGAACCATTCTAGCGCTTATCCTCCTAAGTTGTGAGGGAAAAAAATATATGAGAAAGTTGTCGCTAAAAGCTACTTCCTATAAATCCATGTAGAAGTCTTTAATATGAGCATGAGGATCACCTTTACCTTTATATTTCTCAACTAGGTACCATAAACACCCTATGCGAGCCCGATTTTCCCGAGAAGTCACAATGACTAAACCTTTGAGTATCTTGACTTTACTTTGCTCCTTCAAATACAATAAGCAATGAATGTGTTCACGTGTATCTTCAATGGGGTCGCAATGGAGAATGTTTTGGTGCTATACTCATAAGTAAAATCTAGTCAAGTAGGTAAGCGGAGCACTTCCCATTTCATCCACAAGGTTCCCTCTTATATGGACTAATTTGGGGTTCCTAGGACCACCCCCTTTGTTGTAGCTTAAGGCTTATGCCACGGGGTTATGTCCTAGTTTAAAGCGGATGGAGCGTACCCTTATCCGAACCAGTAAATCAAGTGTTTTGAATATGTTGTGTTTTAAATCATTTAAGATTAATGTGGTATTTATCACACACCATTTGGTAACCTACAAGAAATTACTTATCCTTCATTTATACTCAATATTTCGCATGCGATATTTGGTTCTACACACAATGATTAGTAATTTTCCAAGTGATCAAAACATCATATAAAGGAGATAGAATGTTGTTTTTGATTTCCTAGATCATCCTAAGATGCAAGGAAAGAGCATACACAACAAAATACCTCACTAATCTTGTGAAAATGGAAAACACTCAATCAAATTGTGAAAATTAATTTCTTTTTAACCAACTTTGAAGTTAATTCCTTTAGAAAACTTAGTGAAGTGTTTTGAAAGCATAGAAAAGGTATTGAACCGTTTTTTATTCCCAAGATCACCTAGAAGGTGCGAGGGAAGAGCATACACGTTTTAAAAACCTCACAAATAAAAATACAAAATTCATCAACTCAACTAAGTAAAGTTAGCACAAAACTACAATATCATCAAAGTAACCTGTAAAACCACTAATTAGTATAAATAAAGAACTTATAGAAATCCCAAAAAATCAACCCCTAGAATTTATTGAACAAAGTTTTATTTTAAACAAAAATGCCTACACACCCTTTATGACATGTGTGCACTCCTAGCAGTATGTGCACACCCAAAATGACAATTGCGCACTTCTATTGAAAAAACAGAGATTAATTACACCTATACGGGAAGAATGAAACTTGTTCATTATTTTAAACTGTGTGTACCTCAGAAAACATATGTGTGTGCAAGGTAAAAATGTGAGTTGACATAGAGTTTAATAAACACTCGCACATCCAAAGATACATATATGCGTGTATGTTAGCATGTATGCACTTGTTCATGACATACATGCAACTACTGGTTAATTATTAATAGGGGGTCAAAAATACAAGGTAACAAGTGCGTGGCCAGGGAAACATGTGTGTGTCCTGTGAATATGTGTGCACCTTGTCAAACAATTACACACACTTTTCAACGTGTGTGTGCCCTCGAGAACATGTGCACGCAAGCCCGAAAAACCACAAAAAATGACGAGAAATAGAAATCTAAAACTATAAACAAGTTAGATTTTTCCTTTTAATTCAATTTCTAACATAAACCCAATAAATATGCATGCAAAAGGAAGATTTACTACTTTTAAGATTATCAAAATCTTGAAACTACACTAGTTAACCTTCAAAATGCATGAAAATGGTTAGAACTTGAAATAAAAAGCTTGAAAAACAACTTCTAGAGACCATGGAGTAAGGTCCCACCGGGCGTGCCATATGTGAACATGTGTAAGTTAGAAAAGCTATAGAAATGAGGTTAGAACACTAAAGAAACCTCAAAGCTTTACCAACTCAACTATGAACCATCAAGATAAGAGATAAACAAGAGCTACTCCTATGCATACATTATAACTTTGACAAAACATCAAACTAACATGTATATACTACTCTCTACTCTTTGAATGCTACAAAACATGAACCTATGAAGATCCTAACAATCGAATTTGATTTTTTGATGCTTAACGGTTTGATAATGAAGGCTCACCATTAATGGCTACAAGACCATATGGTTCCCCTCATTTACCCACTTTTGAGTTGGAATATACAATGGAAGATAATAGCTCAATAACAATGGAAGAATACTCAATATCCTAGAAAAATACTATAATTATACTAAAGAAGGAGAAGTGTTCTTGGAAAAAGTGAGGGGGTAGAGGTCTATTTATAGTTTTCTAATTTCAAGAAAGGGATGTTTTGGATGCATGTGGGACAAAAAGGCCCAAAAGGTGAAATCCAAATGAAATGGACTTTGGAAAGTGAAATGCACTTTTAGAAAGGTAAGTTCCTTTTAGAAAGTGAAAGGGGATTAATTAACCCTAAGTGGCTTAATTAATAGGGATAGGCTTGTGGAAGCCGTTTAGAGGGGTATTAGTGTGATTTAGGGGTTTAGAGAGAGTTAGGTGGGTTATTTAACTAGCATAGTGTAGTTAATTAATGGGGATTAGAATAGTTAGTGCAAGTTTAGTAATAAAGTTGCTTTGATCAAACTATAGGTGTCTACATTTTCCCCTCTTTGGGGTGGCGTAATCTCACGGTTCAAATATAGTAGATAAGTGTAGACAAGTAAAAATTTTCTTAGGGGTAGATACTTTAGGTGTCTACGGCTCCCATTTAAACCAAAAAACCATCACTCAAGACTGTTTGACTAAAGAGGTCAACGCCCATGATGTGGCGCAACAAAATGATCATCACAAAGAATTAACCAAGCTAATGAGAAGCTACAGGTCTTCTCTAATCCCATGCCTAACCATAATGCTTTGGTGAGAGTTCCAAGAATTAATAATATGTTATGACAAATGTATTTGAAATGGAATATCCTCCTAAAAGTATGATTATAATTGATGATGTGAGACATGCCATAGCTTATGTAGAGCCTAAATATCCCACATCATTCCAGCCTCAAAATCACAAAGTTAAATACCCTTGTGTACCTCAAAATTAGGCTTATCAAGGAAAAAAATTATCCTCTAGAAACCATCGACACCTATAAAAATATTCTATAGGGATGATGATGCTCAGAAACAATTTTGTTAACTACAAACACCATCAAACCCTATGAAAACAAAATTTTAAGGTACTATGGAATAGAAACTAAGAATAAAATAGTTTTATAGCTCTCTCTCGATTACCCCTTATTCTTATAGATTTTTCTAGAGGGCTCCCATCACTCTCAGCCTACTACACAACTCAGTCATGATGAGTGGGATCCTCTTGAAGCACTTTCCCAAATTTATATCAAAGTCTCTTTTCTAACTCATGCGTATGTCTCTTCACCACCATGAGTGTCTCATGATAGCATTATTTTACATGAACATTCCCTTTCCTCCTGCTTTGGGGAAAATTCCAACATTTCATGGCTCGGAAGAGTGAATCCGTTGTCAATGTGAGGAGCTATCCTTTTGTACCAACCTTTCCATGAACGCTCAATATTACATTTATTATCGATAGCCTCCATGATCCCTAATGATCTCTTGCTAAAAACATGGACAATCAACTAATTTTTATTTCAATTCATAATGATCACACTATGGTAAATTTTTCTCTTATCAACAAAGGATAAAACACGTGTGTGAAATCATTAGCCTTTATTAAGGCTCTTAGTTACTCCATCGAATAACTTGAAATCTATGCATACCACTTGTCAAGGATGATCCTGATAGATTCCCCCATGAGATGCATTTGGTTTCTTATCACCGTTCCTCCAAGAAATATGCACATCAAATTCACGGTCTTCAAATTTCCGCTATCTTATAATATTCTCCTAGGGACCGTGGACTCAAATCGCATGTACAAAATTCCCTCTCCCATGTGTAATTGAATCTAATTCGGTCACCTAGGAGATATCTAAAAAATTCAAGGGGATCCTAACCCTTGGAACTACAATACACTCTAGTAAAAAGGAACATACAAAATTTGAAGACTAGAAAAATTATCTCCTATTCCCTTTCAAGAGTATTAGGTTTTAACTATCTTATATATTCTCTCACGAAATCCTGGTCATCCCGAATTGATTGGGTGTACACCTCCCAATATATTAGAGTTGAACGATGGTGAACTTGATGAGGTCACACTTAGAATAAATAATTAAAATCTTCCTAAGCTTAACATATCCCAGTTACCTCATTCCTTGTGAACCTAATCTCATAAGAAGGAGCCTTCGGTTCTGTTATTATCCCACATACACTACTGCAACCACCACTAGAGTATGTGGTCCAATTAGATACCATATTTGAATCTATTATGGTGGATGCATCTAAACCATATTACAACGATAGTTATGTTTTAGATAATCCCCACCTAACTATACATGCCTTGATTCATGAAATAAAAGTATTACCAAGAAACCCTTTACACGCTCCATGCTCACAACATAAATATTATCCTATTCTAAGAATTTTCCTTTAGTATATATGATACTCCTTCGGCTAGCCGATGCCCAAGCCTCAAATCACTCCATTGGTTTCATTACCTCATCCTAACTCTACCAAACATATATTTGACCCATCTTCCCTTACAAAATTGGATGATCATGCCACTATCTTTGACTATGAAGCCGATGAACTTATGAGTGATGACCCTATCTATTGTTCCTTTATGATCGAGACAAAAATTACTCCATTAGTTCCATCGTAACATAATGTGTCAACACCTTGCTCACCAAATCTTATTAGCACTTCAAATCTTGTGCAACATCCTTCCCTACTTATTTCCCTTATGGCATCTCGGTCTCTACGACTAAGCCATATTGCACATGGCACGAGGCCCAAGGACATGATGTTTCAAATTGTAGATCCTATCGATGTCACATGAATAAAATTGAAGCTAAATTTAAACAATACCAAAATAGAAAGGCTATGCAACCTTCCACTTCAACTCCCTTATTTTGGTCTTTTTGTCACTTGAATCACACACTTGTTGACTCATTAGATAATCCAATGTAACATGGGAACATCCTCAAGGTATGTGACCTTGGCTCCTTAGGATGAACCTTCAGATAAGGATGACTTCCTACTAAAATATGTACATCTGATGAAATATCAAGATGTAGAACTACAATTCTTGAAATAAACTACTTTATCTTATTCTTGAGAAAAAGTATATGAGGATAACTAGAAATACACAAAAATGAGGTGATGCACAAAATGTTTAAGGAACAAATAGAGTCACTCTACATGAAAAAATTAATATTAAAAAATAATATATGACATGTACAACTTATTATTCTCTTTTCCAATAAAATCCTTATGAATATAAAACTTAAAAATGACAAAAGGGATTCTATTTCTTCCACAACTGAAATAAATAAGTTTATAAACCACAACTTGCAATTTAACTAAAGAAAGATAGCTAATATGAAGGCAAGATAAATCATCACATACAAGGAATTGAAAGCATTCACAAGTATTAAATGAATTATTGAAATGCACAACACATCAAATAGTCAAAGGAAAAATATTGTTTTTGTATATTACTAAGGCTAAAGCTTGTACATGAAAACTCACAAAATGAAAGAGCCTCCTTACAATAAGACCTAAAATTATTGGATTACAAAATGCATTCTTGTATTTATAGATTAGGAGGGCTGAGAAATTGTAGCTAATCATATTTAATAATTACGTGCCAATAATAGAATTTATTTACATTAACAAAACAATCTCCCATGAAAATAATGAAGTGGTTGTGTAAGTTTGACAAGGTCAAACCTGCGGCAACTCGAATGGTGCTACATACGGGAGACTATCCAAAAATGACATCCAAGTTCAACTAGGTCTTGCACCACCCTTTCCTTGGTCTCGATTCTTCTTCTCTTTCTTTAATAGCTACTTTGTTCCTATAGTCCGAAATTGTTTGATGATATCTTGAACTTCCTTATCATCCGGTCCACATGCCTAGTGATTCGGGACCTTGGCCAATTTAGCTACCTTAACTAATTTCCCTGGAAGCCTTTTGGTCTAGTTTATAAAAAAATTATTTGAACCAAGAAATTTTGGTATGATACCAACTTTGTTTATAGAATTGAGACCAAAGGATTTGGCTACATCATTGTCATCATTTACCAAGCTCTTGAATTGGGTGATGATTTGATCTATTGGAAGTGCATCAACATTACCTCAAGAAATATGTAGTGGATAGTATAAAATTCATCTATGATATCAACCACCTATATTTTTTTCTCATCACGTTTATAAATGGCTTGTTGTAGCATCCGGATCTGAAATTCCATAACATTGTTGTACTCAAACAATTTCAAGGCATCATCATTGATTCCCTCTTTCGAAGTAGAACTGATTCCATGTTGCATACCTCTTTCCATGATTCAAGAGTGATTTCCAATTTGTCTCTTTCTTGAGTGATAAATTCATTCATCTTGAAGATAGTATCCTTCTCAAAGTAAAATTTATTATAAATATCAATAGTGTCCTTAATCCCTGTGGTCCTTAAATTAAAATTTCAATCCACGCTTCTACTTCCAAGCATTGTTGTCAATATTCTCAACTATGGAGAAGGAGGTGTCATCAAATCTTAGAGGTATGGAAAGGAAGTGGTATGAGTAGGATGTGTGATCGATTTAGAATACTAGTCAACCTGTTCGACCTTGTTCTTGAGTTCATCTTTGGTCACTTTGTCCTTGTTAAACTTATCCAAAATATTTCCTAGAGTAACTTGAACATCTTTCTTGGCTCCTTCATGAGTAGCCTTCCCAAGGGAAAACCTTGATATCTGGTAATCTACTGCGGTGATAGTTTCCTTGGTTTTACCAACAATCGAGGTTGCTCTTTTGACAAACCTCTCCCCAATTTTATTGACCGATAGGTTGGAAATGAACCTTGGCCTCTTTTCTTGTCTCCGAGGAGTTGGATCTAAGACACTAATATCAACAACATCAACAATTGGAATCTTATTCTTTTGTTATGGGGATTTCCTATTTAACCATGAAGGGATAGAAGAAGAATATTCGATAGATAATAGAGGCCTGTTATTATGGAAATACATTGAGTTGGTATTACTAAGGCAATCATTAGTCAATGTGAGGGGAAATAATGTGGTGACAATTAGAGGTGGAGTGGAGAGGATAGCCATCAATATAAAAAACAGGAAGAGTGGTGGAAGTGGAAAAAGAGAGGGTATGTTATGGAAGAGGAGTTCAAAGAGGGGATCCTAGATCTCCGAAAAAGATAAAAAGAGAGGAAAAGGTCTCGAGCCATGGAAGGGGATGAAGTGAGAAGTGTAGGAGAAATGGAAGATGCAGCCAAAGGGAGAGTGAAAGGTGGAGGGGGAGGAGGATCCGAAAATGGTGAAGTAGGAAGAGGGGGAACAAGGTGACTATAACACTTGGGAAGTTGTAGGAGAAATAATTAGGTCAATGACCTATGTAGATGGCACCTTGGAAGGGGAAACTTCATTACAGAGACCCAAGAGGAAGATCATGAACCCTTGCAAACAAAAGATATTTTTGAGGCTTTGGAGAAGATTTAGGAGTAGTCCTAGGAGTGGATCTTCTTCCTTTCAAAGGGGTGGAATGACCCACTATTGGTTGTACTTGTAGAGTCTCCACAATATGCTATTCGATGCTTTTTTGTGATTCCCAATAATATCAGCCCACCTGGTAGGTCCGATTGAGAATAGAACCCACTATTTCTTTTATTTTGTTTCATTCTTCAAGTGACTAGTCAATCCATGGAAATGGTTGATCTTTAACATTATTCTTCTCGTAAAATGGGTCCAAAACCTATCCATCATCTTGGAGACCTTCAGAGATGTTTGCAATTCCATACTAGGATACCTCTTAGAGAGTTAACTTTTCAAAGTCCCTTTCCCTTATTGTGATTTCATCCCTGTAGTTGAACCAGATATCCTCTAATTGTGGCACATGAATTCAAGCTAGCCCATGTTTTCCTAATTTTTCCCAATAATCAAAACAACCATGTAGGTAAAAGGTCTTCACAATCATTTTCTGTATTTACCCTTCAACATTTTTTAACTTATACATAAAATCACAGTGTATCTTCCCAAAGTTATGGGGAACTGAGCTCTTGTCTTGTGTCTATCATGTTGGATCTTGTGATAATGCAATAATTTTAGAACAGGCTCCATTAATACCCACTTATTTGTAGGGCATCTAGGTGGCTTGTAATGAAAACTTGAGAATATGGATACCCCGATATATGTGAATGTTGGGAAATGTAAATAAATACCTCCCCATTGTATCGAATTATTTCCAAGAATCAGCCAACAAATGTCCCTGAAGGTCTCCAAGATCATGGATAGGTTTTGGACCCATTTTACGAGAAGAATAATATTAAATATCGACCATTTCCATGGATTGACTAGTCACTTGAAGAATAAAACAACACAAAATAAAGAGTGGGTTCTATTATCAATCAGACCTACCAGTGGATGATATCATTGGGAATCATGCCAAAATCATCGAATAGCTCATTGTGGATTCTATTCAAGTACAACCATAGGTGGGTCATTCCACCCCTTTAAAAGGAAGAAGATCCACTTATAGGACTCCAATAAAAGCAAGGAACAGAGGGATGATCAAGTAGAGACCCGGATGGAGAGCAAGGCTTTAAATCGACCAAAAGGGTCATTATCAAGGTGGCTGGTAGGAGGGATGGAGGTTCGAGCACTAGATCCCGTAGCAGGGCCACGATGAACTAAATGCATACCTTTTGCTGACCTTTTCTGTTTGGTTTTTTTTTTATTTCTACCCCTTTGGGGTCAAAAAACTCCGTTAAAATTTTCAAACTCTTGTAGTTTTTCTCATCTGTGTGGGGGCCTATTGTTAAGTACTTTTGACTCTGCCTTCATGGCCTTTTTAAGTTTTTGTCTTTGAAAATTTGTTCCTTTATGTATGGGTTTTTTTGGTTCCCATTTAAAACCAATTTTTTTATCTTATCTAATTTTTTTCTAGGAATCATCAAAATTATTCGGTTGTACAAGTCTTTATTGAATAAGTAAAAAAATAGTGAAGAAATCAACATTCACTCTTCAAAATGTTTATCCCCTTCCTTCATCGTGAGTTGAGGGTAAAAAATAAAAATTTGAGAGGAATTTCTTGATCCCATAGGTGACAACCCTGGATAATTCCTCATTCCTTCAACCACATATACCAGATAGGAAGTTAGGAAGAAATTCCCAAAGGTTAGGACGTCCGATAATTGGAAACAAATGGAATTACTGATATTTTTTTCCCATTGAATAAGAATGACACTCTTATGGATAATGGTAAATACATCCACTCTTAGAAATCCTTATAAGAAGGAAGTCATCTAACTCTTCTCAAGAAGGGGGGAAATCATTCACTTATTGGATGAAATATAACATTGGGATAGTCTTAGGGAACCTAGACAATGAACCTTTGGCTTTTATCAACTTTTTTCGAACCCTAGTATAAGTTTCAATTTACGTATCCCGATTGCTCAAGAGAAGACTCCGGGAAATTTTGGCATATTCCTCTACACCGGGAAGCTTGAATAAGTATTTTAAATAGTAATTATCTAATTCAATGATAACCGTCCCATCCTCATATTTTATTGTTCGGATCCTTTGTCAAAGTGTGCAGCAACATCAAGCACAAACTCTGGAAATTGCATAGATGAAGTTAAAACGAAAGCCAAAGAAATCCCACGGTTGAAGATTCCTTACATCTATATATTTTTATATGGAGCTCTAACGCTCTCCCATAATTCAGGAGTTTTATATGCCCTAGGTTTGTATCTACGATGTTATCAATATCTCGATGTGATGCTCAAAGGAGGAGCTGCCTTGAAAACTATATTTCATCTCATTTCCTTTTCAAGATGATTTAGAAATTATCTTAGGATAATTCTCTAAAAACATCTCTAGAATGACAATTAAAACTTAGGGGTGGAGGTTCACCCTCAGTAATGTAGCCCTACAAACTTGATCTTCTTTTCTACTATGTAATTCCAATCTAGAGTTTTGTCGGTGGAGGTTAGGACCTATAATGCAATCCTGCAGATTCTCAATTTCACTCCCACCATTAAACTCCTATTGTAAGATGGTGCTACAATTTTGACCTCAAAGTAAAAGCGCAAAGTGTTAAAGAACCTCTTATTTCGATGGTGGAAGACGTGCCCCTGTTCTGTAACCCCGAATCTTTGAAATAACTTCCTCATGCCAATTTCTCCTCCGTCTTTTGAAAAATTAAGATTTGGAGCCTAGGCTTCAAAATCGAAAACCCATAAAGGTGAAAAATCCATAGAACAAGTAAGTTCACAACTCAAAGATAAAACCCTAAAGAATGATGTAAACAATTAAATGTAAAAGGAACCCATGAAAGATATAAAATTGACAAGAAAACCTTAAAAATGAAATGAAAAATATCTTTCAAACTTACCCAAATACCAGATGAAAAAACAACAAAAATGCCCTATAAATTCTCTTAAGGAGTACGATCGGAGATCATATAGGTGTAAGTAGTTCAACGTATGAATTTTTAGAAGTGAAAATGACAAGTGAAATTTTCCTTTAAATAGAAAAGTAAAATTTAATACCGCTTGTTGAGTACGTTTGGGTAGTTAGCAATAAATGTTTACCTATCGGCGAGGTTTTAGGAGTCGAGATCTAGATGTAGTTTGCATGAAAACTACACACCAAGTTCCAAAACCCAAAATCACTCAAAGCAATGATTTCAGAAGTTGGAGGTCCAAATGTAGTTTACATGCGAACTGCATTTCAGAATTTGAGTTCTAATTTTAAGGTGAGGAGTCGAACTTGTAACTCCACATGCATTTTACATGTAAATTGCATCGGAGTTTCGACTTCTGACTGGCGAAGATTTATGAAAAAGGGTGACTTTCGTGTTTTGAAACTCGGGATGCATTTTACATAAAATCGTATCACAGACCCGAAATCCAAAATACGCAGAAATTTTAACACTTTGGCAATCTTCTCAAATTTTTCTCGAAAAAAAAAAAAGCTGGTCTAAGCCAAAATTTGCAAAAAAATTTTGAAAGTCCCTTTTCAAGGGGAACCTAGAAGCTTAATAGTTCTCACCACATATATTGTGCGCACACCAATACTAAGCTGTTAAGTCCTACGTAGCAAGTGTCGGAGTTCTCAATTTATCTTCATATGGTAGAAAGCATAGAGCCAATTTCTCTTAAAATTGAACTCCTTCCTCTCAAATGACTAGACCACAACCTACTTATGGGCCACCACCTTGCCCTAATTCTTATGTCTCTATGAATGACATTTGGCATGACATTCCCACCCGGATGGAGGATTGGATCGACTATACCTTATTTTCCACAAGATCTCGAATTTCATCGACAAGTCGCTATTACACAACATACCATAGAGGACCTCATGACTCGTGCTAGAAGTCACATCTTACACTAGGTTGACGACATCATCATTAATACCTTATAATATTTCACCCCTTGTGGCTAGCTATCTATAGTACTTTGACTACATTTTTTTCCTTCTTTGGCTTGAACTCTCACATTTTCTTGTACTCTCAACCCCACTTGGATTTTCACACACTTTATTTTATCTCACTTTATCCTTTCTTTGGCTAATTTCCCGCTTGGATCTATCATATCTTTTACCTTTTCTCCTCCTACCATTAGAGTTTTATGGTATTCATTCCACATATTTTGGATTTGATTCACCCTAGTTATTTCCTATTGGATTTCCATAGTATTCTTCACATCCTTGCTTAGGCCTATGGTCTTTCTAGGATTTATGTACACATTCATGCCCCGACATCCTATCATTAGATGTCTTGGCCTTGTTTCACCCCTTACCTTCTTCACATCATGAGGTTTGGGCTATCCTACCCATTATCCCTCCCTTCAGGATTACCTATCTAATCATGTTATCATTGTTCCTATGTACCATGTGTATCATCACTTACATGCATGCAAAAAGTAGAAAAGTGATAAGTAAAATAAAGAACAACATAACAAACATCCAATAAATGACATCACCAAAACAATAACATATATATAAAATCCATTTTTATAGATTGATAAAATGATACAAATAATAGTATATGGCTCTAGCCCATATACAATAAGACTCAAGCACCCTCACCGATTTGTGGGGTATTTGAATGCTTTGGGCTGTACTAGTGGATCTTGCTATGAGAGATAGAGACTCACGCCTAGATTGAGCTCTAGAGGTCTCTCCATGTGATCTTTTTAGATGCACAATGGACTGAGAGGGGGTGAACCAGTCCTTATTAAACTTTAAATTCAGATTTCAAACTTTCATATACAAATACTCATAAATATTCAACCATCCATTAATGTGTGCATACATCAAACAATCACATGTGCAAGAACCATAAACAAGATCATCAACACAAGATACAAGATATAAGTGGGAAACCCTCAAGAGGAAGAAAACCCACCGAAACACAATATTATATTGATATGTTTCAATTTTAGTGAGGCACCAACCCCACAAGGAGCACCAATCCCTAGTTTAGTAGAGCACTAACCCTACAAGGAGCACCAACTCCACAAGGAGGCTACAACCCCCAAGATGATCAAACACCCACTCAACCACCTTATGATGTTTAGATCTCTGATTTGTTTCTTCCACAACTGATGGAGATCTAATTTCCAACTTGCACTTCTTCACTCAAACCCTAGGTGAAAAATATTCACAAAACAAACTCCACAATCACTCTAAAATTCATCAAACCCTTGCTTTCATGTTCTCTGATTTTTATCAACCTGTAAAAACTTTTTTAACTTCAAATAATCCTCAATAACCTGCAATCACACCTCACCTAGGTCACTCCACCTTGCACACACTCAACTAGTTCATAAAAGCACCCAAAACATGTTTTTTATATGCAATTCATCTTTCAAACTTAGGCCCAAACTTTTCCCTCCAATTGGTTCGACCAATACATCATAGAAACATTAAAAAATCAAAATATAACAGCTAGATAGGACTCATATAGGCTGGTCTAGCCAAAAACATCATTTCATGTGCCAAAAATGGCTCAAAACCCCATGGGCACAATCTTAAAAATTCCCTAACATGAGTCCCATACTTTTTCATTGCCCATGAACCATTATACATGAGTAAAACATAATTAAAATTTCATACATGGTCACACATTTAATCAACCAATCAAAATATTTTGTTTACTAGGCCCATTAATCTTTGCAATTCTCAAAACAACTATTTCCCACACCCTTAAACACCCCGAAACTTCATACTACCACAAATTTACTCATACTGACTATAAACATGTAGTGTGACAACTCAAACGAGATTTTAGAACATTTAGAACACTTCTAGCCATGTTATAAGTTATGAAACAACTTCCACTTCAAATCACAACAATCTTTGGATTTACCAAATCAACTCTGCCAAAACAATTGTTTCCAAAGGTTATCTCATAAAATCAAATATACATGAAATAAATACTTAAAAATAGATTCATTGGATGCCACATTCATCTCTCTTCAAATTACAGGTGATAACAAGAATCAAATAATTCAACTTATGCTTTTACAAGTCACAAATGTGTACCCAAACAGATCTTGTCTTGAACTCGCAGAAATATTCCTACTCAAAGAATTCCTTAGAACCCATTTCATTTGACCTCATAATGAGGAAATACATATACCACCTTTGGAAATCCATAAAAATCCTATTTCCAACACAGATTGAATCATCCAAGGAATCATCTTGTAACTCAAGATATGGCCAAAACACTAAAGACTACTTTTTGAGATCCCAAAATTACCCTTTGACCATTCAACCTATTTGGACCTCAAAACCTCATGAACTGCATAAACTGATCTTAAACCTTCATATACATCAATACATTTATAACATAAAATCAATTTTGAATATCACTCCTTTGGACCAACTTGTCCTAAACTGAAACTCTTCACAAACTGTTGTTTTTAGGTGGGGCCCACATATGGTCAAGATCTCAAACATACATTTCTTGAAATCCTGAGGATTCTAATACAACATACCATCATCAAATTTTCACTAGAAATAAAAATTGTCTCATAATTCACCTTCTTCTGACAACTTCTCCTAGTTAGGGTTTAACTAGGGTTTTTGACCTTCTTAACGTTCGTTCATAAAAACGTGAGGATAAACTGACCTCATTATTATTATTAAACCTTATTAATTAACCTTAGGAACATACTTATAATCCAAAATTTCCCATGAAAATAATACTGTCCACAACGAGCATCAGAAGTTCAAACTCATGTTGGATTTTGAACTTCTTCGACCCTGTTTCACCAAAACTTGCATATCTTGCAAAATACTCATCATGGCATAATAAAAATTTTATGAGATAATAATCACTCATTCCTATAAAATCTCAAATCACCATAACATTAATACCATGGCTCACTCTTTCCAGTCACTAAGAATTACCTAAGAAAACATGTTTGATCCTAACTATAACAAACATGATCAAATCAAAGAGTGCAATAACCGAACATGGAATCTCTGTAAATGACCAAAACATACCTCATATGGAATTATATACCTGAATATATTCTTCCATGAGCTCATCTATCCCTAATGAACTCTATCACACCTGCAAAACAAGCATACCTTCTCCTAATGAGAACTTGTGAACACGTGAACCACCCGTATCTATACCATATCAATGTTGTGAGTGCTCAAGAACCCTCAATACCTATTATTCATCATGTCAACATGCTTCTCCAACATCTAATAGGATCTCACTAACAAGATATTCCTTCTAAGAACTCTGTATAGGCTTGCAAGAGCAAGTATACCTCATTGATTCTCTTTGTAGAAGCTCAAACACATCTCGAACTCGTATGTTAGCATTTTAATCAACATCATGAAATCATCATACAACATAAAAATTTTCATTAATGTGGTTTTCTTATCATTGACAACACCTATTAGGCCTACATGCCAACAATGTCCCCCTTTTCATTGATGGATAACACCCCGAACTTTCTCCCTTTTAACATTAATGACAAAGGATATAGTAACTCCTACCTCATTCACCTAAATTATCTTCATACCTTCATGATTTGGTTTAAAACATCCACCAAAGGTCTCAAACAATCCCATTTTCTTCATTTTCTCCAAAAATATGATTCTAGGCCTCATTTCAAGCATGCAAATGCCAAGCTCCCCCCGGGAAAAGAATCTAAAAATATTTAAAACATCATTACATCATGAAAGAAACAGATTCTCACCTTGCAAGAGGCTAAACAAACATAAACCATCTCCTAGGCATGTAATCTAGCCTCTTTTCTACTATACCCCTATTTTGAGCATCATGGAAACATTGTATATGATCATAGAATGAGTCATAATCATTGTGCCAACAATGTCAGTAATCATCATCACAAAGCATTACATCATCATTCTTGAGCAACATCCACCTTTTCTAGGCCTAATTTGAGCTTAACAATGCATTTATTTGACTTCATACCATTCAAGCCACCAACTGCCCTAAACAACCAATTTAGTGCATTTTTGACGAATTTTCACATGCTCCTACAGGTCAAGAAAGCTTTGACTTGACTAAGCATATCTCCCCCACGCTAAATTCCTATATCTCTAGCTCCCAAGCACAATTTTGGACTACTAGGCTTGCTCGTATTCCTTGAAATCAACTATACAACTTTTGCAAGTCCCTAAGCAACATTTCAATGTTCAATAGTCCTATTTGACTGATAAAAGCCAACACATACCTTCAAAACTTGAACAAGGATAAAACACCACTATCTCACCTAGATTGATCTTGAGAACACCAATTCACTCCATGGGATGATTAGAAAAATATTCCCCTATCTTGAAAAGCCTAAGAACACCTTGAATCAACACTTTTGCTAAGATCAACATGCCCTTACTTTGTTATGAGAGAGTCAACATCAAATCATCATACCAATGCATATCTAGAAAACACTAATAAGGTTATTGAAGCACCAAGAACACTTGCATCATCTTGTAATGGAGAATGACCTAACTCCCTCTTTCCTTGAGGACACAAAAATCTTATCACCAAGATCTCGATCTTTGAGTTTATCATGACCATACCAAGATTTACTCTGTTTCATCAACTTCCACATACCATAGGCAATTGTGAGATATTATGAGCAACTTTCATCAAGTAACTTCCATTTTGTGCTATAACATAGTCTTTGTACTATCAAAACTCGATACATGTTATTTAAGCTCAATCTTATATGCTATTGCAGATCAAAGGAATCTTCATCATCTCAGATCACGAGATACATCTTCAAGACAATAATCATACCACACTTGCCACTCTAATACACCTTCAAAATTATACATTCATACCTGTGTACTGATTTTGTGATAAAATTTGCATTTCACAATGGTTTATAACTCCCCCTTGGTGAATAAAGTCTTCAAGCATGATTACACAGATTCTTTGAACATTCACCAACCTTGTATATTGCCTTGGGAGTCAAAAATTAATCATCCTCTAATCACTGTCAACTTGAACTCAAAAACTTGCTCATAAGACTTTAAACTTAGCTCCTTCTATCACACAATACTTCCCATAGCTGTAGATCACTATTTTCAACATTTTTTACAATGTTCAAGCATTCAAAAGCTCTAAAATCAGTGTAGAAAATAGGGATTCTTGATTTCATACATGGATTCATTTTACCTTAAGAACTTTTTTCACTTAAGAGACACATATTGAGCATAAACATCTAAATTTTGTCACCTGTAGATGCCTATTTTAAGACTATAGCTTGTCAATTTTTCATGTCACAACTTTGAGACATTGTCACTTGAATGAAGACAACTATTCACTTGAAGAACTTATGAATCAATACTAATATCATTTGGAAAAATGCACCATAGTCATGTAGCCTCTGAATTTCTTCATTGATATATTTCACATCCTTTCACACGATCAAGAGGCTCTGAATGATAACACTCTTTTGATTATTTTAATTCCTTGAAGATCCATTCGATAAAACATTGCCGTTAGGTCTTGAGGGCTTTATTCAGTATTGTCAATTCACTGTTTTGACAAAAATCACAAAGAATATAGAATTATTTAGGATCAAAACCACATGAATCTGGAAGTGCACATAAGCTAGGATATATGTAAAAATCATCCTTTGAAACCACCATTTTGTCCTAAAACTCAACAAACCCTCGTACCACTTCATATACAAACTCTTAATCCACCGATAATTAATACCTCTTTGAAGAGCTTCATGAAGCCACAAGTCACCTGTAATTTCACACTTTTTCTCATGTCATGATTCAAACTACTATATGAGCTTGCTTCACTGATCATTTACCTAGGGAGAATGCACATCACTATTCTAGACAAATGAATTTGAAGGACTCATCCTTAGCTCATGAGACTCGACTGTAGACTTCATTCAAGAAAACTTTTAACATTTGGAGACACCATATTGCATACTATCTTGGCTTTGAGCTAGTCACATTACCAAGCATGAGTACTTCATGTTTTTATCAACTTCAAGTAGTTTCTTATGGACACACTAGTTAGGTTTTTAAACACCAAACCCTCTTCTCATACAAGTACTCAACTTATGGCTCATACTTGTACATTTGAGAACAATCTTGATAGACATATAGCAGAGAATGATACATTGAGAGCTTCCTCATTCTTGTAGAAAACCAACTTTAATGCACTATTTTGTAGCAAATCATAGCTCATGGTAACCCAAGGTTGAAGTATAAATTCCAAAATAAAATTGATTGAAAAATACTTTACTCAGTTCTTCAAGGACACTAACCAACATACACCGAGTCAATGACTAAAATACCTTATTAATACTTTGAACCATCTAATAGTTAGGGTTTTATGAGGAAACCCTCCATATTGAGCATCATGAACTAACATTCCAACTCTGCCAAAATTAACTAAAACTATATGCATACTTTGAGCTTAAAACCACCTTCATCATTTATCCATATGATTCTATATGATAGGTATAAAAATTAAACCAAAAACAATCCATCATTAGATGTCTCAAATAAGAGGTTCGGGTGAACCACTTGAATGAATCTGTGCTAACACTTTTAAGAAGAATGAGCTAGTAGTTTTACAAAAATTATCTCTTTTATTCTTCATACTATGCAACATTACTTTACCAACAACACATTCAAACATGAGTAACATCTTATCCATTGATTACTAGTCATGAAAATCCATATTTCATACTGTAGTTCTTCATACTTGTTTATGGAACCTCGCTTTTGAGCAATGTTGAGTGAATGAACCTTTTCTTCATGGTCATTGATGAAGTTGACACTTGGTCATCTTCAAAATAATCTTGGGAGCATAACAACCTTTTGTACATCCTTGAGAAGCTCCATCATAGAATCTTATGATAATTTACTAACTTTATGACCAAACACAGCATAATTATAGATGACATCATGTTTGATATGAATGTAAGACACACATTTTACATTATTATGACAAAACTAATGATTTGACACACATGAAAGAAATTGAGATAAATTTAATAGGACCATTTACATCTCATGATAAGTCTACTAACACATATTTTAAAACAGGTTATGCTAGAGAAGACCATCACAGACTCGTGATATAATGTAGACCATGTTGGGACATATTTTTAATTATCATGATGTTCAAGACCAAAAACATTGAGAATCATAAGGAAACATGTCAAGATGACACCTAACCATTTAAGACTCGCATTTCTTGAATACTTTTATACTTGAAGAACTCATGCATACGGACTACATAGACAACTAGCAAGTACAATGTAGAGATGCAAGACAAATTGACAATAAATTAGCATAAGTATCAACATCATGAACTAATAAAAGATTATGACGAGAAAATATTAACATACCTTGACCTTGTAGAGATAACTTATAATGACATAGCTTATTCCCCCTCACCTAGATACTTCATTTGCAATGTTATACCTTCAAGAAGCATAGTGAAGATATGCATGACCCGTGGAGGCCTAAAAGAAGGTCTTAAAGAGGTCCCAAGCCTTCTTGGGTACCAGCAATACACCATCATCTTCTATCTTCTTCTTTGAACACTGAGATTCACTCCTTATTACACCATTTACATCTCTTGATGAGACACCAAGGTCTCTCCAGGTCCCCAAGTCCTTCTAGGGCCATTACCTTTCACTCTAGGCCACTGAAGACCACTTCTTTGCACTTTAGGACCTTGAGAACCCCTGCCATGACTTGAAAATGCTTGATAACAATTGCTTGCAACATGACCATTTTGTTACAGTTGTAGCATACTATTTCCCTTCTCCTTTTGAGATCACCAACATGATTAGATATTCCATTCAAACAAGCACTAGCTACATGGCCTTCCTTATTGCATTTGTAACATACTATCTTCTTGGCCAAGTCATTTCTATTTCCTTTCCATAGCTGAGCATCTCTAGAATTAGATTTTTTTACAAATACCTTCTTACTTTTTCTAGGCTCAAACATTCCTAGATTCCATCCACAATCCTTGGCTTTGTGACCAAATTCACAACATGAATTACATTCACCATTAAATAATCTTACACCATTCTTAGAAGAATTTTTCTTGCATTCTTTAGCTCTATGACCAAAAACATGACATAAGAAAAAATAGCCATTGAATTATTTTTCATACCTTGAAGCATTAGGCTGCCTAATAGGTTTGATCTTCTCATTGTCCTTAGAGTGAGTCACCTTCATTTCTTCCTTGGTACTTGGTTCACCATCTTCCTTACTTGGAACCTTTTCTTCTTGCTTCAATTCCTTGTCCTTGAGATCCTCATTGAATCCCAAACCAGCCTTATCACTTGTTGATCTTTGATGGCTAAGAAGATTATCTAGGTCACTAGCACTTTTCTCAAACATTTTCAATTTTCTTGAAACTAGATCAAGTCTTGAATGTAGAGATTTCATACCATCTTCATATTTTATGCACTCATCCTCCTTTGACTTGATTTTATCATTGAGCAAAGCAACTTGTGATTTTAGTTGAGTACATTCTTCATCTTTGACCTTTAGAGTTTCTGACAACTCCTCCATTTGTGACTCCAAAATATGAATAGTATGACTATGTTCATGAGTATATTCCTTGGATTCAAGGTTGGATGCAACTTTTTCTAATTATTCTTCAAGATGCCTTGTGATCTCATCATGTTCTTTGCTCTTATTATTCAACTTGGCTTCAAGGAGCTTAATTTTATCTTCATTTTTCTTTTTCATTTCACCAACTGTTGAGTGATATTTTCATTCTCATCTCTTACAAGATTAAGTTCCCTTTTCACTATTTCCCAAGTTGACTCTTCACAATCTGATTTTGAATCACTAAACCCTTCTCTAAATTGACAAGTTACCTTTCCTAAGGAGAATAAATTTTATGAATATTTTCTACACAATTCTTACCTTCACTTAGAGTAGAGTAACAATCATCTTTGGAGATCTTTCTTTTCGAGAATTATTCTTCTTACCACCCATTTTATGCTTCAAAATATATCCCTCAAGCTGTCAAGATTTTATAGAAGGGTCTTCTCGATACCAATTGTTAGAAGCAAAATGGACTAAGGGGGGTGAATCAATCCTTATAAAAATTTAAATTCATATTTCAAACTTGCATATACAAATACTCATAAATATTCAACCATCCATTAATGTGTGCAAACATCAAACAATCACATGTGTAAGAACCATAAGCAAGATCATCAACACAAGACACAAGATATAATTGGGAAACCCTCAAGGGGAAGAAAACCCACTGAAACACAATCTTATATTGATATGTTTCAAATTTAGTGAGGCACCAACCCCAAAAGGAGCACCAACCCCTAATTTTGTGAAGCACCAACTCCACAAGGAGGCTACAACCCCCAAGATGATAAATCACCCACTCAACCACCTTATGATGTGTAGATATCTAATTTTTTTCTTCCATAATTGATGGAGATCCAATTTCCATCTCACACTTCTTCACTCAAACCCTAGGTGACAAATCTTCACAAAACAAGCTCCACAATCACTCTAAAATTCATCAAACCCTTGCTCTCATGTTCTATAATTTTTCTCAACCTGAAACACACTTGTTTTAGATTCAAATCATCCTCAATAACTTGTAATCACACCTCACCTAGGTCACTCCACCTTGCACACACTCAACTAGTTCATAAAAGCACCCAAAACATGCTTTTTTATATGTAATTCATCTTTCAAACTTAGGACCAAATATTTCCCCAATTGGTTCAACCAATACATCATGAAACATTAAAAATTCAAAATACAACAGCTACATATGACCCATGTACGTCGACCTAGCCAAAAACATCATTTCATGTGTTAAAAATGGCTCAAAACCCCATGGGCACAATCTTAAAAATTCCCTAACATGAGTCCCATACTTTTTCATGACCCATTAACCCTTATACATGAGTAAAACATCATTAAAAATTCATACATGGTCACACATTTAATCAACCAATCAAAATATTTCATTTACTGGGCCCATTAATCTTTGCAATTCTCAAAACAATTGTTTCTGCACCCTTGAACACCCTGGAAACTTCATACTACCACCAAATCACTCACACTAAACTAAAACATGTCATGTTACCATGCAAACAAAATTTCAGAATCTTTAGAACACTTCTAAGCATAGAAGAAGTTATGAAACATCTTCCTCTTCAAACCACACCAATATTTGGATTCACCAAATCAACCTACCAAATAGACTATTTCCAGAGGTTAGCTCATAAAATCCAATATACATGCATTAAAGACTTAAAAATGGATTAATTAGATGTAACATGCATCCCTCTTCACATTAAAGGTTATACAAAGAATCATACAATTCAACTTAAGCTTCAACAAGTGCCAAATTTGCACCCAAACAGATCAGGTCTTAAGCGGGAAAGTGCACGAAGTTGGTGGAAAATTTCGTGGGCATAAAAACCTGAAATGAAGGTACATGCAATCGCGGTTTTATATCCTGTGATTGTGGGTTTTAAGCGTGATCGCAAAGTCATTTGTAGCAAGTTCGACAATAAACAAACCTAAAGCGTGATCGTGGTTTATAAACCTAAACCCGCGATCAAGGAACTCTGTGTAAATATTACCGGTCCCATGAGCCCTCATTTTCCTCATTTTATTATTAAAACCGTGATTTATCCTTCACATTTTTCACTCGCACTTCGAATACCACCTCAAAAATTTTTCATCGGACTTCTGATTGCGATAGATTCAACCATGCCACCAAGACAAGGAGGTAAACCCCTATTTTAATAAAAAAATTCATTTTAGGTTGTTTTTTTGCATTTTAGGTTGTTTTTTTGCATTTTCATGGGTTTTTTGAAATTTTTGTTTATGTATACAATTTTCTTGTCTTGTCGGTTGGTCAAAGCAAGCGCAAAATCCTGCAAACCATCAAAATTCCTCAAAACCCTCCGAACATTCCTCAAAACCCTCCTCCAAACATAAATCCGCCTCTGTGCCTCCTTCTATCCCCACTTGAACCAACAAGAACACAAGATAACATCGTAGGAAGAATTCGAGAAAATAAAATTGTCATTGAGAACCTTATTTAGACTATTAGACAAAATCATGCCACCAATCCATCCCGCATGGCTTTAGCCAACACATTGCAAACATTGATTGATGAAGTTGACTCTCTGACAGAACCAAATACATAGATGAAAATATTTAGAGGTGATTGTAGGTGGTGGTATGTGGATAAATTATCCCATGCGGCCGTAAAAGATAAAAAATTGGAAGAGACCTCATTTGTGCATTATTTATCGACCCAAGAACCAATGCCCCCGTAGTTAATTGCAAATGGTTCCCAATCCATTGGTGCCACGATGAAAGAATCAAAAAGAATTTTTGGGACCGATGGTGGATGGTTTTGATTATCCACCATGTAACAACAATGAGGTTCCTCTCGTATTTTTAAAGAAATTATATTGTGAGTTCGTGCTTAATGAGGTCCCCAATTATTTTGACTTTTCTAATTTTTTTTTGAGCGAGGAGGTGGCTTTGCACATAGTAGACCTGGTGGACGCGTAGGTCAACCAAGGATCCCCCATGCCCCAAAACCCCCACTTGCCTTTAGTTATCCCTCCTACAGTGAAGGAGGTTGTGGAGATTGACACACCGCATGCATTAAGGGAGCTCACCGACACTCGACCAAAGATAGTGACCAGATTACATCCGGTGATGTTGGTGGAGATGTCGTTCTAGCGCACCACACTACTGTGGATCATGTGGTTCCGTATGCACTGTGGGCGAGACATCATTTGCTGGTTCACATGATTTCTTTTCTCTAGATGAGATGTTGGGGGATGTTTTTACAATCTGGTGCCACTTGATATTGTTCTTTCACAGTAAATTTCAAATAAATATGAATAATATATATATATATATATATATATATATAACAATAGTTTAATTCATGTTTGAGATTTTAATATATATGTATTTGATTGTATGTCATGTACATACATGTAAAAGTTCTAATTTTTTATTTTATTTTAAATAGTAAGAGTCGGTGAAGGAAACATCCAGGAATCGACATGCTACCATCTTGTAGCTAGGCATGTTTCAAATGTAAGTTTCAAGTTGTACTTGAGTACATTTTTAATTTCATTTGATTGCACTCTTATTATTATAATGTTTCACGTGTATGTTGTACATATTAATATGTTTGTCTTTTATACATAGGAGCACTCGGGTCATCATTTGCTCGGGAACTAAGGCTACCGCACGCCTCACATGAGTTTTACGCAGTTAGTTTCTCTTTACACTTTGTTAATTATGGAAGTTCACGTGGATTACATGCTTTGGACCTCTGTTATGTGGCGAGTCATGTAGATTAATATTGATTTGTACATGTTTTTTGTATAGCTTATGATCAGGAGAGACTCCTCCATATATGCAGACTATGGAGGTTCTTTGTAAATACTACCATAGCATCTGGAGATCCACTAAGCGAGATACAATTTTTCAAATTTCTTAAATTTTTGAGGTTCATTATTTCTTATTACTTAAATTTACAATATCAAATTTTGTATGTATGTGAAATATTTAATTTGAAAATTAATTATTTATTGTAGCTTACCTGTGCTCATGAGTCTATTGTTGTCCCCGAGATGCGTCAACGACAAATTGATAGGGATCATGACATTGCGGTAAGATTTCACATGCATTTTAACTAAATTGTACAAGTTTCTAAATTTTGAAAGTATTTTAAAATTTTGGGTGTAAAAACTTGTTTACAAATGTGCGGAGTTAGGTTGCATAGAGCTGCTTAGAGACACCTAGGACCACATGAATGAAATCCATCACGCATCTCCCTCCACTACATCCCGGTGTCGTGGACGTGCTACTTCTAACAAGGCAAAGATATGGAAGATGTTTCATGATTAGATTCATAGTGGACACTTGGATGTACATAGATATATATATATATATGGACCATTTGGTCCTAGTGTTCACATGTTTCTTCATATAGTCCATTGTATATATATATTTTCGAGAGACGTGCGTCTAAAGACACTTTGTTTAATTCTTATATATCCATGTGTGTTGGTTTTCATAACGATATTACTTCTATATGTTTGATTTGATTTCATTGCATGTATGATATCCTTCTATGTATGTTTTCATAACCATTTATTAGTTCTAGATATGTATGTTTGATTTAAAATTAAAAAACCATGTCCCGAGCACTACATGGTACAATTGTTAAGCAAACCTATTCCATTAAGCTCAAGAGATCATCACAACAATTTAGTGGAATAAGGTGAATGGCATTGGATTGAAGTATTTGATAAATAAATTTTAAAAATGTGGTTTTGAGTTTAATTTTCTAATCTGTTAACCTTTAGTGTATTCCCAAAATGCCACAGTTCACCCTTCATCTAATTTTTACTCACGGCCTAAGGACATTCTTATAATTCCTAGCCATTTGACCATGTGAAAACCACTTGATTACTAACTCCGTATAAGGATGTTGTTATGGAGGAAGGTTCGTGTATGGTTAGAAAATAGAGGAGCTAACTCATCCTATCAATAGATTTTCTAATGAAACTCTACCTAGGGTCATGTTCTTTAAAAGAAGTATGAGATGCAAGAAAAATATCTTGTAGATTAATAATCTAAGCTATCTCACTCTCCACATAGCAATGGGATCTCTTCCTCTAACTTAGATACCAAAACCTATTTCTCCATGATCAATTCTTATTTCTGAATTGAGCTAGAACATCATGTTCCCCTTCCTCAATGAAGTGAAAAAATATTTCTTGGAATGTGAGTGCTTTGTCAATTCCTACTCGTAAGTTTTAGATAAAAATGCTCTTTATAAATGACACCGATGTTTTTCTTCAATAAGAGAAGGTTGGGGGTTAGAATTTAATTTTCCATCAAGGCATTATGGAAAGAGGTGTCATTTGTGAATGATGCTTAGTGTTTCTCCTTAGATCAACTACCTCATTTTCCAACATGGGAAAGAAGTGTCATTTTTGAATCATTCTTAGTGTTGCTCTTATGAAAGTGGTGGAGTCATGTTTAGTGTTGCTCTTATAAACCATTTTTTCCACTCGGAAATTTTTATGTATCCCCAAATCTCCGAGTCACTCCCTTTTCTTAGGCAAAAATAGTATAAATAAATGTGCTTCCACTTTATCTAATCACCTTCCCATTATTCTTCAAATTTCTCTTAATAACATTCACAATAACTATTGCAACTTGTGTTATAAACTTAATATTCTTTATTTAAACAACAATTATTGTATGGATTCCCTTGATTCTCTGTGGAATTCAATTACTAAGCCTCAAGAGGAAAACAATTGGATCATTTGGTGGAAAAATTATATTGATAGATACTGACTCCTTTCTTCATTTTTATATGGTAAAAATGTTACATGGGACTAAAAGAGGAAGGATGGAGTCTATAAGAAAGGCATGTAGAAGGATGTACAAACTTATCTACTCTAATCCCTTATATGAAAATATTCAAAAAATAGTGGATGTCATGGAAAATTAGATAAGAGAATTTGAGCTTTATGGACTCGACAAGGGGCTAGAATTCGATAACGTATCATGTGGATGAAGGAAGGGGTAAAGGATCCAAGTTCTTCTTCTAGTACTTAAAACTCAAACATGAAAAAGAGAGGATAATGTCCATAGATCATACCATCATAGGAATTTTTGTTATTCTCTTGTTGAAATTAAAAATGTTTTTACCCATCACTTTAGATGTCTTTTCACCGTGGATGGGTGATGTATGATGAAAATCCCTAAAGCATGTTAGTTAATTAAAAATGAACGCATAAAAATAATAAAACACAACAATACCCTAATTATGGCACAAAATGTGGTGTAATAAATGGTGTCAACTTTAAAATATGTCATATTTTTCCTTCGATTCATGTGAGGAATAAAGGGAGGGGGTATATCCTCTAATCAACTATTAGATAAATGTTTATTATAATTAAATATAAAATATGTAGATTGAAGGATGTAGAGAGATCACTAGAACAACATCGCTCAAGAGAGAAAAACCAGGACAGTGATGAAGCACCCAAGAGGACAGAGGCTTCATCAAGAGAGATACGGGACGGTAAACAAGTGGCATTGAATGTTTTGAGTCCTAGAAATAAACAGAGGCGAGGAGTGAGAAGTCATGCCTCGGGACCTCGTGGCACCGAACTAACTACGTCAACACATCTGGGTGGCTAGGTGAATGCTAGAGGAGATGTCATTTCGAGTGCACGACAACGTCCTTGCTTCTAGGCTACTTCGTTCGGGCATAGTCCCTTAAGTGCCCCGAGACCAAAATATCATTCAACTTCGACGGTGTGACTACTCGGACTCGTGGCACCTAGAGATGTATCATCCGATCCAACACCTCAGCGTAGGGGCCCTCTATAATAGCCTCTCTCCATTTCTTTCTTCTCATATCGGTGCTCTCGCTGCCCTATTGTTTACAAACACGCAAAATAGTGCAGTTTGAGTTAGTGTAAAAGGTCACAAACGCTATATTTTGCAAACGGTGGGTCGTGACACCGAACCGAATATGCCGACAAGTCCGGGTGGCTAGGTGAATGCTAGAGGAGATGTCATATCGGTGTGTGACAACGTCCTTGCTTCCAGGCTACTTTTTTGGGACGTAGTCCCTTAAGTGCCCTGAGACCAAAATATCATTCAACTTCGACGGGTGACTACTCAGACTCCGTGGCACCTAGAGACATCTTGTCTAATCTAACACCTTGGCATAGGGCCCTCTACAATATCCTCTCTCATTTTTTTCCTTCTCAGATCGGTGCTCTCGCTGCCCTATTGTTTGCAAACGCACGAAATAGTGCAACTTGAGTCGATATAAAGGTCACAAATGCTATATTTTGCAAACGGTGGGTCGTGACACCGAACCGACTACACCGACACATCGGGTGGCTAATTTAATGCTAGATGAGATGTTGTTCTAGTGCACGACAACATCCTTGCTTCCGGGCTACTTCGTTCGAGCATAGTCCCTTAAGCGCCCTAAGACCAAAATATCGTTCAACTTCGACAGGTGACTACTCAGACTCCGTGGCACCTAGAGATGTCTCTTCTAATCCAACACCTCGGTGTAGGGGACCTCTACAATAGCCTCTCTCTAATTTTTCCTTCTCGAGATCGGTGCTCGTTGCCCTATTGTTTTTGCAAGCGTGAAATAGCGCTGATTTGAGTCGGTGTAAAGGTCACAAACGCTATATTTTGTAAACGGTGGGTCATGACACCAAACCGACTGCATGAAGCATCCAGGTGGCTAGGTGAATGCTAGAGGAGATGTTGTTTTGGTGTGCGACAACGTCCTTTCTTCCAGCTACTTCGCGTTCGAGCATAGTCCCTTAAGCGCCCTAAGACCAAAATATCATTCAACTTCGACGTGTGACTACTCGGACTCCGTGGCACCTAGAGACATCTCATCTAATCCAACACCTCGGCATAGGGGCCCTCTACAATAGCCTCTCTCCATTTTTTTCTTCTCCAGATCGGTGCTCTTGCTGCCCTATTGTTTGCAAACATGTGAAATAGTGCAGTTTGAGTCAGTGTAAGGTTGTCAAATGCTATATTTTGCAAATGGTGGGTCGTGACACCGAACCAACTACGCTCACAAGTACTGGTGGCAGTGAATGCTAGAGGAGACATTGTTTGGTGTGTGACAACATCCTTGCTTCGGGCTACTTCGTTCGGGCATAGTCCCTTAAGCGCCCCGAGAACAAAATATCGTTCAACTTCGACAGGTGACTACTCGGACTGTGGCACCTAGAGACATCTCATCTAATCCAACACCTCAGTGTAGGGGCCCTCTACAATAGCCTCTCTCAGTTTTTTCCTTCTCAGATTGGTGCTCTCGCTGCCCTATTGTTTGCAAACATGTGAAATAGTGCAGTTTGAGCCAATGTAAGGTTGTCAAATGCTATATTTTACAAACGGTGGGTCGTGGCACCAAACCGATTGTGCACACGCATAGGTATGGTATTGTAAACACTTGGGGAGGAGTCTTTTCGGTTCTCTAAGCTCCAGGTGCTTTTGGGCTACCTCCTCCGGAGCCAAGAACCCCTTCCATGGGTACATAAATCATTGTTAATTGCTTCTCTTTTCTTACATAAAACAATGAAAGCTTCTCTTAGCTTCGAGAATTTAAAATTCTCTACTAATAGTGCCAACCACATGAAGGTGGAAGCTTTTCTGGCACCACTAACCTACATAAAAGTGTTAGTCAAAGAAATTTAAGTTTCAAATCAAAACCATACTAAATATATACAAAATACACAAATTTAAAATAAAATATATGAGCTTAAATCTATCTAACTAATAAATTTATATATACCAGACATGAGCATTGTAAATATGGTTCTAGAAGCTGCAAGTGCACTTTATAAACCGCAATCGCGGATCTGTTTACCAACCTTAAGCCTCGGGAAATATTTGTTTTCTCCAACCAAAGCTATGGAAGGTAATTATGAAGTGTAAAAGGTCAAAAAAACTCAAATTTTCTCTTCCAAAGACTTGAACCATGCTAAAAACTTGAAAACATTTCACAAAAATGGTACCATCACGTAGGGGAGACTGTTAGCTTCATAGAAATATTGATTTTAAAGTGAATAGAATAAAATAAATATCATTTTATAGTTTTTACTAACAATAGGTCTTTAAGACATATTTTCCGTGAATGTTCATGTCTACGTTTAAGACTATAACTTTTGTTTCGCTTATCAAAATGTGATAAAACATATACCATCCCAAGCATGGACAAATTCTATACATGTTAAAATATATATATATTTGATTTCAATATTTTTTGATATAGTTATGGTGGGCAAATGGAAAGTGCTCTGTTTTCTAAATATTTTCAAACCACTTTCACGGAAAAAATCATTAAAAAAAATATTACTCGAAAAAATACAAAATAAAATCCATCCCAAGATAGACAACTACATCTAACTTTTCACCAAAGGAAAAAAAAACAAGATTTGGTCATACAAAATGTGGGCAAACGGACTACATTATAAGTTTTTTCAAAAGAACAAACCAAGTCATATAATTTTAAGTGTTTAATATAGCTTAACTTGTCTCTTTTTAAAAAATTAGTATTTTAGAAACTAGATTCGAATTCTATGAATCATATTTATATAATTTTTCTAATTTTGAGTGCATGGATTGCTAATAATCCCTACAATTGAGATTTCACTTTTTTTTGCAATATGACGCGTCCACTGAGATGACCCCATATTTGTCCATCAACTTCCCGCACTTACCCAACTACCGAAATATTCCTTCTCAAAGAATTCCCTATAACCCTTATCATTTTACCTCATAATGAGGAAATAAATATACCATTGTAAATCCATATAAATCATCTTTCCAACACATCTTTAATCATCTAAGGAATCATCTTGTAACTCAAGATATGGCTAAAACTTGAAGACTTGTTTTTGAGATCCAAAAGCGCCTTTGACTTGATCAACCTATTTGAACCTCAAAACCTCATGAAATTTCATAAAACTGATCTTAAACCTTAATTTAAATCAATATAAACTCAAATTCATAATACAACATCAATTTAGAATATCACTTTGTTGAACCAACTCATCCTAAATCGAAACTCTTCACAAACTATGTTGTTTTTAGGTAGGGCCCACATATGGTCAAGATCTAAAAATACCTTTTTGTAAATAATGAGGAGTCTAATAGAACATAAAATCATCAAATTTTCACTGTCAATCAAAATTGGTTCATAATTCACCTTCTTCTCGACAACTACTCCTAGTTAGGGTTTAACTAGGGTTTTGACCTTCTTATCTTCTTAACGTTCGCTCATAAAGCGAGACGATAAAATAACCTCATTATTATTTTGAAACATTATTAATTCACCTTAGGAACATCCTTTTAAGCCACAATTTCCCATTCAAATAATATTTTCAACAATGAGCACCGAAGTTCAAAGTCGAGCTAGATTTTAGATTGTTCTTGACCCTGTTTCACCAAAACTTGCATATCTTACAAAATTCTCAACATGACACCCTAAAAATTTTATAAGAGCATAATAAATAATTTATATAACATATCAAATCATAAAAAAATTAATACCATGTACTAATATTTACGAAACTAAGACTTACCTAAGCAAACTTGATTGATCCTCACTATAACAACCATGATCATTTGAAAGAGTGCAATAACCTGAACATGGAATCTCTGTAAATGACCCAAAGATAGATAATATTCCATTATATACCTTTTTATATGCTTCCATGATCTCATCTATCCCTAATTCACTTTTTCACACTTCCAAGCAATCATAAGCTGCTCCTAATGAGCACTGTGAACAAGTGAACCACATGTACCTATACCATATCATCTGCTATGAGTGATCAAACACCATAAATACCTTCTATTCATAATTTCAACATTCTTATCCAACATTAAATAGGATCTAATTTAGAATTTATGCCTTCTAGGAACTTGTATAGGCGTGCAAGAGCAAGCATACCTCACCGATTCTCCCTATAATGATTCAAACACATCTCGACCATCTATGTTAGCATCTCAATAAACATCATGAAATAATTCTACAACATAAAAAATTTCATTAATATGGTTTTTCATCAATGACATCACCTATTAGGTATACATGCCACCACTCTTTCTAGTTTGTCTCCAATGTAGTAATCTTCTTGTCCGACTAATGAGCATCCGATAAATGGGCTTCTTAATCATGTACCAAAGTTTCTTGAGAAAATATTACAATTTTTATCATCATTTATATTCTATCTATGGCCGTTAGTTCCTATGTATCCCTATATCTTTGTAATATCCTCAATGCGTCTCCAACTAGACGGAAAGTACCCAATAAATCTCATATTGAGGGTGCTATTAAATCCATCATCGTAGTATCCTAGACATCTAACACTGGATCTAGGATATCATGGTGGGTACTCTCATGAGGGAGTACTACTCCTCCACTATCCACCCTAAAAACTAATAAAAAGATTCATGTCACTTACACTACAAATACAACACACAAGAACTATTCTCACAACATCTAAACAAAATAATGACACACATACCTAGCTACCCCGGTCTCTCTACAAGATTAGCTCTATCTCCTCATCCACCTAATACCTCCTCCTCATTATCATCATGATAAGGTCTTACTCCTGCATATTTTTCCCTTTGTCTTGAGGCACTATTATAATTCCCCTCTGCGTTGTGGTTGATGGTGTCTAGCTAAAAGAGGTAGAAAATTTTCATTCCATAATTCACCAAAAGATACAAAATGAAAAAAATCCCTCCCAAACCCAATTGTACTTTATCCTAGCCTACCTTATGACTCAATTTTGGACAATAATGATGAAAGGAACAATAAGAATATTGTTCTAAGTTGTGAAGATATCGACGATAATAGCAAACCACATTAAATTTACAATACAAAAGAGATAAATATCATATATGGAAATCCATCATAATCCATTATTCTCAATACATTAAAATTGAATTACATTGAGTTGTCTTATATTTCTCAATAAGAAGGATGTACATATAGGAGAAATAAAGTGCAACTACTACCTAAATCGGTGGTGAATAACTCTCACCGAATGATACCGGTAGTTAAGTTAACTCCACAATACTAGTAAGGTAAGTCCACATAACTGAAAATATAACTCAACATAACTAGTAAGCTAACACCACACAAATAGTACACCTAAGCAATTTAACCCAACAATTGTAAGGCTAACAAAAGTATAAGAATTATCCTTATAAACAAATAAAATGATAAATAATAACATACACTAATACCCCCATAAGAATAGCTTAGGTGGGTAGAAAATAAGGTGGGTCCCAAGAACAAGGCTAATGAGGTACCCACGTACAATAATCGGGAAAACAGACACCGTAAGGTACCCAAAACAAGTAATAACAAAGTAGATAGAGAAAATCTCACTACGAGATATCCCAAGAAGATCGGATCCAAAAAAATTTACATTCTGAAGAAGTTTAGTATTCACTATGGTCGAATCCACTACTCAATCATAGAACTCAAAAAAACTAACAATAGGATTCACTAGAATAGTTCCATGCAAGGAGACATCAATGGAGTGATGTCGAAAGTGTTAAAAAAACCAAAAATAATTCATCAACTACTATAAATAGGTGTGCCATGATCCATGAAAAGCCAAGGTAACAAAGAAAGGACACAAAACCCAAATAATTAAGATAACCCGCTTCAAATAGGTATGTCACGATCCAAGAACAATAACCAAGGCAACAAGGCAAGGACACGAGATCCAAAGAAATTGGAGTGTCATGATACAATAAAAACCCAAGGTAACAATGTGAGAATACGAAACTGAAGAAGTAGTATCAATACTGGAACAAGGAAATGGTACTAAACCTAAAGAAGCAGATCAACATCACACCCTCCCATACCCTTTGAATGAGTAGAGTGATGTAACAAATTTTTATGAGTTGTCAAAACAGATACTCAAACACCGACAAACTAACACTAAGCTTCACCGAATAGCTCCACCACAATAGAGACTATCAACATTTCAAAAAGTGTTGAAAATACAGATCTAAAATATCTCAACAAACAAGAGAGATATAAATGTTGACACTTTATAATTGAGTGCGTGTTACAAACATGAGATTTTAAATTTTTAGTTTATTTCTCAAAATAAATAGTTCAGTGGAACAAGCATGAAAAAACAAGCACTTTTGAAAAAACAACACTCAAATCTGAGTTACCGATCAAAAGATACAAAATTTTCAAGTTTGTGCTTTAATAAAAAAATTCCCTCTAAACTTCGATTTATTTTCTGGAAAAAACTTTCCAATTATATATCTGCAAAATGGAATAATTGAAAATAACCAAGACTCAAACATGAAAAATCCAAAAAAACTTAGAAATGGTTTTTGCAGATTTTATGTCTCTCCGACATGGATTTCCAAGATCTCCCAATCCTCTGCACACAGAGAACGCTGAAAATTCGAAGAAAAAACCCGATTACCGATTATAAAAACCTAGAATCTATTTTTGTAGACTTTTTATTTCCCAGAACAAATTTCTTCCCGATGTGGAAATGTATGATTTCTAGTTCCCCATCAAATAGAAACTCGAGAGAAGCGGAAGAAAAAAACACATTACCGAATGTAAAAACCTATAAAAACCCATAAACTATTTTTTACGGAATCTCTAATTCTTGGGAAAAAAATTCTTCTTCATCATGATTTATAAAATTTCTAGATCCTCACCAAATAATAACCTGCAAAGCGAAAAAAAAACACAAAGAGAAACATAAAAAAACTAGAGAAACCCCGAAACCATTTTTGGACTTTCCACTTACCCGACAAAGATTTATTCCCGTGGCCCAAATTTCTAAGCGGATCGTATGTATCAATGTTGGCCTCTACAAAATTAAAAAAACTAAAAAAATTGTCTTCTTCAATATCCAAGTTTATAGTTGTTTCTAGGGTTTTTTCATTTTCTCGAATCCAATAGAGCCCTTCATTTTTCGTAAAAATAGACATTACAGGGAAAGTGCTAACAAATTTTGAAATATATGAAAACAAGTGAACCCTTTCTTGTAAAAAAATTACATATGGATGTCTACATCATGTACCTCTCTCGATACCATGAAAATAACGTTAAGATGATTTTTCCAATGACCTCAAATGATAATATCACACCACTTTAGATTTGTAAAAAGAAGAGCTAAATTATCATATATGGAAATCTATCATAATCCATTATTATCAATACATTAGAATTGAATAACATTACATTGATCAATAAGAAGGATACACATATAGGAGGAGGGAAGTGTAAGTAATACCTAAATCAATGGTAAAGAACTCCCAAGAATCGATATTGTTGGTTAAGTTAACTTCAAAATACTATTAAGCTAACTCCACATAATCGAGAAGCTAACTCAACACAACTAGTTAGCTAACTCCACATAACTAGTACACCTAAGAAAACTAACCCAACAAGTGTAGGCTAACACAAGTGCAAAAATTAGCCTAATAAATAAATAAAATGATAAATAATAACCCACACTAACACCCCCCATAAGCATAGCTTAGGTGGGCAGAAAAGAAGGTGGGTCTTGGTAACAAGTCCTGATGAGGTACACATGTACAATAAATAGGAAAAAGGGACACCGTAAGGTACCCAAAACCTTTAAGAACAAAGTAGAGAGAGAAAAATCTTGTTGCAATATATCCCAATAATATCGGCTCTAAAAAATCGTACAATCTTTGAAGAAGTTTGGTGTGCACCGTGGTCCGAATCCACCGCTTTCGATCAAAAACTCAAAACCACCGACATCGGGCTTCACCAGAGTAGCTCCATGCAAGGAGATTTTCAATGGAGTGATGTCAAAAGTGCAAACAAACACCAAACATAATAAATCAACTCGCTATAAATAGGTGTGTCATGATTTAAAAATAATAACCAATACAACAAGGAAAGGACACGAGATCCAAAGAAATTAGAGTGCCACGATCCAAGAAAAGCCAAGGTAACAAGGCAATGACACAAAACTCAAACAATAGATATTAACTAATACAAATAGGTGTGTCATGATCCAATGAAAATAACCAAGACAACAAGGAAAGGACACGAGATGAAAATAAATAGAAGTTCCACGATCCAAGAAAAGCCAAGGTAACAAGGTAAGAATACAAAACTCGAAGAGGCAATATCAACACGTAATAAGGTAAAGTCACGAAACACGAAGAAGTATCAATGCCACACCATCCCATACTACTGAATGGGTAGAGTGACACCAAAGATCTGTATGAGTTACCAAAATCAACTACTCGAACTTTGAAAAACTAACATTGGGCTTACCAGAGCGGCTCCCCCACAGAGAGACTATCAACATGCCAAAAAGTATCAAAAATATAGATCTAAAATATTTCAACAAACAAGAGATATGAATGTTGGCACTTTATAATTTAGTGCATGTTACACACAACATTTAAAAAAAAAAATTCTCAAAATAAATAGTTCTAGTAGACCAAACACGAAAAACAAGCACTTTTGTAATAAACGACACTCAAATCCGAGTTACCGATCAAAAGATACAAAATTTTCAAGTTTTTCTTTAATATAAATAAATAAAATGCCATGCAGTCTTCAATTTATTTCTTGGAAAAAACATTCCAATTATCTATGTGTAAAATGGAAGAAGAGAAAGAAAACACAGTATGCAAACGTGAAAAACATAGAAAAACCTAGAACTGGTTTTTCTATATTTTTTTGTCTCTCCGACACGGATTTCCAAGATCCCCAAAAGTAGCAAAAACCTATAGGATCCTCAAATCCTTAGCACACAAGAACTTTGCAAAATGAAATATAAAACCCATTACCAATTACAAGAAACCCAGAAAAACCTAGAAATTGTTTTTACGGAATTTTTATTTCCGACACTAATTTCTTCTCATGCACAGATATGTAGGATTTTTAGTTCTCTGTCAAAAGAAACTCGAGAAGCGGATGAAAAAAACCCATTACCGAAAGCAAAAAAACCAGGAAAACCCAAAAATAGTTTTTCTAGATTTTATATTTGCCTGTAAGGATTTTCCCAAGTACAAATTTGTAAGATGTCCAGATTCTTACCAAATAGGAATGTTGCAAAGTGAAATAAAAAAACCTAGTGTAGAAGGCAAAAACCCGGAAAAGCTGAAAAATAATTTTTCTGGATTTTCTACTTCCATGACAAAACTTTATTCCCTAGAAAAAACTTCCAAGTAGATATATACGTCCGTGTGTACCTCTAAAAAACCAAAACAAACTCAAAAACAAAATTTCTCCTTCAATGACCAAGTTTATAGTTGTTTTTGGGGTTTTTCCACCTTTTGAATCCAATAGAGCCCTCCATTTTGTGTAAAAATGGACGTTGTAACAAAGTGCTAACAAATTAAAAAATATATGAAAAAAATAAAATCTTGCTTGCAAATTTTTTATAGATGGATGTTTACATCATCTACTATTCTGATACCATGAAAGGAACAATAAGAAGATTGTTCCAGGCTGCGAAGCTCTTAGATGATAATAACACACCACATTAGAATTGAAAAACAAAAGAGCTAAAATATCATATTTGGAAATCCATCATAATCCATTATTCGCAATACATTAGAATTGAATTATATTGACTTGTCTTAAATTTCTCAATAAGAAGGATGTATATAGAGGAGGTAAGTGAAACTACTACCTAAATCAATAGTGAGGAACTCCCACTAACTAATACTTGGTAGTTAAGTTAACTCCACAAGACTACTAAGCTAATTCCACACAACCGAGAAGCTAACTCAACACAACTAGTAAGCTAACTCCACACAATCAAGACACCTAAACAATCTAACCCAAGAAGTGTAGGGCTAACAAAAGTGCAAGAATTATCCTAATAAACAAATAAAATAATAAATAATAACCTATACTAACAAATGACTCCCTAATTACTCGAAAATGCAAAAGACCAAAAGAACCTAATTTACCAAATGACATTCAATGTAATGACTTAATTGTGGTTGCTTTCGCCGTCATGTGTATTACCCCATCATCCTCCACAACCACCTTGTACTCGTGTCATGTCATCCAAATACACTCAAATTTGGAATTCCAAGGCTCGATTCTCTCAATTCCAAAATTAGCAATAAGAAAATAACAATCAAAATGACTATATAAAAATCCCATTTCTATTCAAAATTGGTCGTGATAACCATAAACCTTTGTATGACTTCAATTTGTCTCCCAAACTTCGTAAAATGTGCCATTTGTTTCATCATAATCATGTGATCTTGTACCATTCTCTACGACCTATTACATGCCTACACTCAATGACTTGGTATTGTTACCTATTGTTGACACCATATCACCATATTATGATATCTATGACATTATAACATCTTATTATCACACGATGCCACTACACAACGATATTAATACCATGGGCCTTGAACTAGGTCTATGTCATATTTTACTAATGATCATGTATGTTTTCTTTTCAATTTTGATTTTTCAAGGTTTTGCAAAGTGTTGATTACGCATGTGTGTGGTAGGATGAGCGAAATTATTAGGTATGCATTGGTGGGTATATTTCATTTTATCTAGTCATTTCTTACTTTTAGTCTCTAATTTTGACTTTGGTGTTATAGATTTATTTATTCCGTTAACCACCCCATGTTTCTATATTTCAACATGTGGTGATCAATGGCTAGGGAATATGTATACACATAATTTTTCATATCATTACTAACAATTTATTTTTGTAGGTAAGGGCCACCTTTGATGCATCTATTTTTAAGTGCATGCCTTAAGTGGCCTACGCGAATGTGGTATAACTATTAACATAATCATTATGGCTCGTAGAGATAGTACACAGAGAGACATATCAATATGTGGTCCTTTCTTTAGATTTTCCTTTGTCCTTGTTTTTTTCACATACACACAAGCACTCTCGAAACTTGTTTGCATTTGACTCCATCATTTGGTTTCTTTTTCGCTTGTCCTTGCTTAATGTATGACACATTTCCACTTCATTTAACATTTACATCTCCTTGGAAGACACCATCACCCATGGGCAATGGTTTACGTGTTAGGATTTTCCTAATCGACACCATTGCCCATAGGTGATGACATCATATATATATGGTCACCACACCCAAACATTATGAAGGAAGGAATGAAGATAGATCACAAAAACTAGCCATCTCCTTTTCTCTTTTACACCAACATCACATCGATGACTTTTCCTTGGCTTATCTTGCACTTGACTTAGATTGGACACTCTTCTTGGTTGGATTTCTTGCACTACTAGGTCATCTATAGTGAGTCTAGGATAGGAACGGTGTTCCCCTTCTCCACTCATAGCAATTCTCTCTTAGTGTACTACTTCTCGGAGAGATAGATGCATCAGCAACCACCCCACAAGTAAGTGCTCTAACTCTCTTTTTCATTTTACATAGATTAGTTCATTTCCCTTCCCCATTGATCTATATTAGCTTAGAATTGTATGTACATCGGTGTTAGCATATTTCTCTTATATGATCAACTGGACTTACCTTTCCTTCATTTACATTTTAGTTATATTGCACTAGTGTAGATTATGCATTCTTGAATTATTCCCCATCGATCTACATCTCTCCCTCGTCTACCGATTTCCTAGGGTGGTAATTTCCTCTATCTTGATTGCGGGCCTTGGAAACCCAGTTAACCTTATGTAGGTGTTATCTAAAATAACCCCATGGCCATTTTAATAACTTATCATTTCATTCTTGGACTCATGGAAGTTAAATAAGGTAAAATTTTGAAAATAATTACCACTAAAGGGAAAAATCATATTTTGGGCTAGGTTCCAATGGTTCATGGCCTTAATCTTTACCTTACCAACCTCTCAAGCTAGGGAATTAGTCATTTTCAGAGAAAATGGGGTTCTTTGGGGTATTATTAGCTAAATTAGTCTTTAATATAATAGAGGGAATAATTTTATTGTTACCTCTATTCCACATATTTTAGCCTTCCCGCTTGGCCACAAAATGGTAACTACTCGGGTAGGTCGGGTATTTATTTTACAAATATAACATTCTTGCATTCCTTCACTTCCCGGATGAAGCAAAATGGTTGACCAAAGTAAAGAGGTGGACATCTTGAGTGATGCAGATAAGTGGGCTCACATGACACATATGGAACCATTCCACCATTCTCCACCCAACCAACCACACCGCCCTAGTGCAAAAGTGATTAAAGCAATTTGTCAAGGCTCTACAAGTAACTCTATCTTGTTCCTCTCGTGCTCCAAGAATCTGCAGATAGCCATAACTTCATCCATGTAATTCTAAATTTTTCAAAATTGGGCTCGTTTGAAAGGTCTTGTTAGGAAATTAAGTTTAGACTTAAATAATGAAGATTTTTTTGAGTTATATGTGTGGAAAGGGCTAATAAACTTCCCATCAATTAAAAAGTGATATTCCAGGAAAGTCAACTACCATATTTAATGGTGAATGGTGCCCTTACATTCTCCACTAAGAAAATTAGCACATGGGAATGGTTTTGACAAGGATTTCATGCCTATTTTCAAAAAAACACTTTGCATGGTGTTGGTGATTGAAATCAAAATTCAAGTTTCCTTCTCTTTCTCCCCTTCTCTCTCTCACACACATTTCTTATACATTTGAAATTGGTGCTCATTTGTAAAGGTTGGACCCTATCCAAACACAAGGGAATCATATCAATGTGTTGCACAAATTTTTGAGTTGCAAGCCTCGATTTGGAGTTTTGTAATGTGTTTTTGCCTTATTCCTTTAATATAATGGGTTTGTGGATCCATATAGGAAATCAAATTCAGGTTTTGTGGTTATTTTCTTCCATAGTATCTGTTTTATTATAGTTTTCCTACCTCTTCATCCATTACGAGGTATGTTTTGTATATTTTATCAACTTTGTAGGGTTTATTTTTTTGTGTTTTATGTGGAGGTGGAAAGCAAGGTGTTGTTTTGATATTTGGCACTCAATTTTCCCTCTTCATCATCATTTATGTTGGTGTGTGTGACTTTCCTTATCATCACTTGGTGTATTTTCCACCTCACATGGTGAGTCATCTCACTTAGCGAGATCATAGGTCTTAGGAGTTATATGACGCATGCAGATTCTATCATAGAATCTATCATTGTCATATGCATCAGTGGTGTCATAGGAGTTACATTCCATTTTGGAATCATAAATCCTCTTTCCCTCATGGAGGGAATGATTTTCCAAGCACGAGAGTTACACAACACTCCCATATGTACCCTCCTTTTTGATCTATGAGAATGTTAGACATGTTTACCTTATGCATGATTTTCCATTGTTGTTTGATTCTTGCTGATTACTTGGAGCTATCACATTACCGTTGGAGTGAAACTTCTTCGATGTGCATGGGGTTCCGTATTGATCATTGTAGAACAATATCACATGGTATTAGAGAGGTTGTTTGGTAAATGTGCACTTGTTTATTTCAGATTCTTTGAAAAACTTATAGTTCTAATTTTATTTCTTTTTGTGCAAGTTTTTGTTTGTTTGTTGGAATCTTGCTAATTGGTTTTAACAACTCATTTTTGGAAGTGTGCATTTTCGTGGTTTGTGCATGTGCATGTTTAGGAATTTCACCACCCTATTTGGCTAGTTGCAGTTAACATTGGAGATAAAATAAATTTAGAAGTTGGTTCCTTTTTTGTCTTATCATTTTTTCATCATTTAAAAGTATTATTTTTGAAAATGTTTGTGTTTGGACATGTTCTACCCTCTTTCCCTACCTCATTTCCATTTTGGTTACCCATGTTTTATCTCATTTATCCCTACCCTTCTCTATTCCTAGCTCAACTCAATGAGTTGAGCTCTTGGGCAAGATGGTTGTCTACTTGCATTTGAGTTGTTTTACATCTGCAATTGTGTTGCTTCATGTTATAGTCGGGTTATTTTTGCATTGCATAAGAGCTGATTACATTTAACTTGAGCTAGTTATTTGTGCATGTGGGTAATTTTTACTTGGGTCGAGATGCCCTTCAAACTTGCTTTTGCATCAAATCAATTTTTTTCTTGGAGTGCGGTCAAGTTTCTTGTTCTTTCCCCTAAAAACGTTCTTTCATTCTACGTTCGCTTTTTTATATCAAGTTAGTTGTCATGATTTTGGGTCAAAGTGAATTCATTCACTTCCATATGAGACTCAAGTGTGTCGAGATACCCTGCTTTGGGTTGAATTATTACTTGCATGAACTTCATTTTTCACCTTACATTCGGAGTTCGCATGTGGGTATTTGCGTGCATTGGTCATTGTGCTCCTTGCTTTGCCATCCACTATAGAACTTGCCCCGAACCCCTGCTCTTTTTTTCCTTTCTTGGTCGTGTAAAAAATTTCTCTCGCAACCTAAGTAATTTTGCTCCTACCTGCGACTTGATCCTTTCCGTGAATTATCTACCTTTGGCGTTTTACCTACCCACTCGAGCTTGTTCATCCAAAACCTCGAGCCACTCAAAGCACTTGCCCTTTGTGCTCCACGTAGAACCCTTCTCCCTTCCACCTTGATTGTGTTATGTGTCAGCTCTTGGTCGAGCCGCCCTCTTTTGACCTTTTTTTCCACACCCACTTATTTTTCTTCGTTCAAAGTCATTTTAAATTAAGTGGGAATCTTAATAAAAGTTCGATTTTTAATTAAAGTGGGTCTTTAATATTAAAATATAGGTCTTATTTTTAAATTAGTATTTATTTTTTTACTTAAGGTGGTTAATTTATTTAGGGACTTAGTTTAATTAGGGTAACTTAATTAAAATCAAGAACCTTAATTATAATTCTCTTTAATTCAAATTATTTAGTAGCCAATTTTATCATTTAATTAACGTTATAATCACATTTTTAATCATCCTTAATCTTTTAAATTAGATTAAAATGAATATTTTAAAGTGTGAAAACTAGCACTATTGGCATTTTTTTCGCTAATATTTTCTAGAGCATGTAGTGCCATTCCTAGCATCTTTTTGCCTTCCGGGAGCCCTTTCTACATCCTGGATGTCCTCTAGACTCACTTCGAGTCATTTTTTCCTTAGATTTCCCTTGTTCTTGCTTATAGACTAGTGAGTGCATCCGCCATAGTCTTGGGGAAAGGGATTTTTAAATATGACATGAGATGTTTTTTTCTCATAAAGGACTCGAGTTTTCTTTCCTTCTCTTTCTTTTATCTCATTTTGTGCTCTCTTACGGTTTGGAACTATCACGATCAATGAAACTTGATTGTGGTCTCTACTCTTACATGTTATTACGTTGATTATAAGGTGAGTGACTAACTATTTCATGATGCACATTCACACCTGATTGTAATCAACGCACTAAAATATAAAGTTCTAAATTCAAGGGGTGTTAATATTGTTCTGGGGTGGTTGTGTTTCTTTTTTGTTTCTACATTCCTTCTTTCTCTCTCTTCATGATGGATGTTTTTTTATTCCTTTTCTCATGATGTTCAAATTATTTGAATGGAGATCGAAAATGGTAATGAAAATAAGGGGTAAAGGTTTATTTCACATCACTATGGGAGATGAGACTGAACATGATGATGAGCCCAAAAAATATAAGTGGTTGAACCGATGTGACAAATCCTTAGGTATTCTCTATATGTCCATTTCTCCTAACTTGATCTTCCAAATTAAGTCGTCTGATACACTTGATGAAGTGAAGAAAATGGTTAGCATGATGTTCATAAAACAAGATGACATGAGAGCACATGAGTTGAAAAATCAATTACTAATATTAAATCCTAGTGACTTTGAAAACCTACAGGCCTTCTTCTCAAAGTTTGTCCACACTAGATTTCTTCTAAAGGAATGTAAAGTGGAGAAGAAATATTCTCATTTAATCTTTTCAATTGATTCTAAGTTAGGTCCCGAATACTCGATTTTTTTTTTGAATTTCCACGCTAAAAAGTGCTTGGGAAGTACTTGGAAAATTCCCTCATTTGACAATTTTTCATCCCAACTCATTCGAGAACAGAAAAAATCATTCAAATGGGGACTCTAAAATCCAAGTCACATGCCCTTGTGGAAAGTAAGGGTAAGGAAAATAAAACTGAAAAATAAGAAATAAAAAATGACCAACCAAAGACCAACCAAGCCCAAACCAAGCCTAACACAAACGCTTCGACTTCTAAGCCTAAAGTGAAGAAGGAAAAGTGTAAGTGTTCTATTGCAAGAAGTTTGGCCATGAAGAACATCAATGTATGAGAAAACAAATTGATCACTTAACTCATTTACTTGAGAAGAATAAAATAGTGTTCTGAGTCTATCAAACAAAATGCTCCAAAGGTCGAGTCTTCCAAAGCAAAGGATTCTAAATCTAAGAAGAATAAAGGAAAGGCCCTTGTAGCTAGAGTAGCTCCATCGATGTGGATTATTGATTTTAGTGCCTCACACCACATGGCATCTTTACATGTTGAGTTCTCCAACATTGAACCATGTGGCATGTCCCAAATCATATTGGGTGATGACACTATAATGTCAGTTTTTGGTAGTGGATCGGTAGAGATGGATGGTGGAACATTTAACCAAGTGTTGAGTGTTCCTAATATCTCTATCAATATCCTATAATTTTAATGAGATCACTCACCTTAGTGAGGGAATATGAGTGGAATTTGGTCTTAACTCAATGATTATACGTGAGCTTCACCCCGACTCTACAATGGCTAAGGGAAAGGTAGATTATTGTTTACATTTGTATACTTTCTCCCACTTTACTTCTTATTTGACATCCATTTCATTTCTCACTCATGCAGATGAGGCTATTAAGCTAGGACATGAGCATTTTGGACATATTAACTATCATTACCTTGAACAATTGATCCAAAATTAAATGGTCAACAGACTACCCTGCATAAAATTTTCTAAGGGTCTCTGTGAGGGTCAGGCCCCTAAGAAACACCTCGAAGAAAGTTTTGGCAAAGGAAAATCCTTGAGAGCTACTCGTCCTTTGGATCTTATTCACAGTGATGTTTCTATCCCTTTCCCATCTCCTTTTTTTTGCCATTTTAGGAGAAGTAGATCAGTTCGAAGATCAACATCTCCTCCAAATATAACTCTTTTACTTCTCCTTTTCATATTCCTTTTTTCTTTCTTCTATGATTTTAAGACCATTTCTATTCATGTCGATCGGATAAATTTTCCTTTTGTGAACTTCAATGGTGGTATCCCCTTAGCTATAAATTATCAACATGATATACTAGTGTATGCCCTTAAAAGTATTCCTTTCTTCACTAGTGAAAATATCACTACCCTAGCTGATCATATTCAAGATATTTCAAATGTATGTTCGGCACACAGTTACTAAAGATTTTGAATTTAGGCTTCTTGATTCTTCACTTAAGGGTAAAACACTTCAATGGTATAGAAGTTTGAGACCTTCTTCCATTCACAATTGGGATGATCTTGGCACAACTCCCTACAAATAGTTTGAAGAGAATACATAAAAAAATTCCATATTAGAGTAACCGACAACCATCAAGAGGGCCCTTAATGAGCTTATGGATGACTTCAATTTCATATTTCAGAAAACATGGGACATAATTCTAGTTCTCTTGATACCAACTCCACAAGGTTCTTTCCTATATTTATTAAGAGATTTGAATTCTAATATTATTGTAATGATACAATCTATGGGTTTTATCCAATTACCTAATGCAAATATAATAGAAAATTGGGATGAGAAATGTGTGATACAAACTAGAAAAATAGCCCTAAATCACCTATGCCCTTATTTCCCAAATTGCCTCAAGATTCATGACCTTCCATTGTTCCCATCCCTAAGCAAAATTCCCAATATGCTTCTTCCACATCCTATTCTCCTCAAAAATAAAAGGATGATGATGAAATGAAGTCCTTGATAAGAAAATTTTCAAATAAAGTTATATCTTTGGAGAAACAATAGGCCAATCATATAGAAATTACTTGGTCCCTAACCAAGGAAAATCTTCAAACCAAGGATTCAATCAAGGCTACCAGATCTATCAAACCTATATTCAAATAAAATATATGAACAAAACTAGAAAAATGGCATATTGCAAGGTCAAATTTAACATCCTCCTCTTCAAACAATTTCTCTTGCCCAACCACTTCTTAACTGCTAGCTCAAGTAAGGAACTTGTTCCAATGCAAAATAATGTGATACAAGAAAAAAAGTGGTGTTTTCCATGCAATCAACCACATAAATAGTATAATTATGCAAATGGATTACAATTTCATCCTTATAGGGTTCAAAATTCTTCCAATCACTAAGAATTAGTGTAAGAAACAACCAATCTTAATATGGAAAGTGCTCGAGAAAGTTAACCCGAGACCAATATCATGTTTTTATAGGATGACAAGTTGTGTGCAATGAATAAATCCATGGGCAAGATTCAATAGACCTCACACTAATTTTTTTGATAATACAATGTCTAAGAAGAGAGTTTTAGATACTCAAATTTCATCTTATTCTAATCAAGACAACTCTCTTCATAAGGAGAAGGATTTGGGAAGACTTAGATAATAATATGTTACTTGATGTTCATAGTAGTGTAGACACCAAATTTGTGTCTTACGACCCCGTGCCCCGCATCTCATTTCGCAACCTAACCGCATCACCTAAACCTTATACAATTATTTATTAATTACCTTATAATTAATAAATCCATATCTCCAAAACCGCCACCTCATTTCGCCACCTCATCATGACTTAGTCCTAACCCTAAACTAACCTAATTAAGACCTATAACTTGGTCTACATCCACACCCATGACTAATTACTCCTCACCCGCACCCAAAACCAACCTCATAATGACTTGACCAAGCCCACAACTAATCCCTCGGGAGAAAAGGAGGGAAAGTTGGCTATTTTACTAAAAATAGCCCACTTTGACTTAACCGACATCGGTTCCTACTCGACCGCCATCGGTTACGTAACCGCCATCGGTTCCTTGTAAATGACCTCCCCCAACCAAAAACAAGGGGTTGGATTTTCATTGATCCGAATCAGAAGTCATTGGAAGAATCCGGAATTCACTTGGCCGAGCAGAGACAAGTGAAGGAAAGAGAGGAGTTTGCAGAGAAGGACATCAAGCCCAAGATTACAACTGAGTAACCAGAGCCTAGTGACACTCATCCAAGCATTGGGAGAGAAGATAGCTCATCTTGGATTGTCGATTATCCTACGAACCTCGCTTTCATCATCACGGTCCTTAGACACAGTATCTTCATCAGAACTAGTAAGTAGTGTCTTTTATGTTCTTTTAATAGCATTTTCTTGGATTTCGAATCACGGTAATTATAAGTCTACTCCCGGATCCACTACCCATTAACACCCTACATCTAGCTGTCATTCCTCTTCCCTTACATTGCCCCAAGAACAGCTCCCATACCCTCTGAGCCTTCTCCATCACCCCATTACCTATCCCCAATCATTTACTAGCCTTATAAACACCATAGCCACCTTATAGCCAACCTTCACTAAAAGCCCTAAACCATGCCCCTACCGATATCGGTTAGCGAAAGCTAGAGTACGGTGATGATGACCAGCATCGGTCATTGTGATTCAAAACCAAAACTAGCCCTTTCCTCTATTGTTTTAACAAGGTAATTAAATTGTAATTTGGCAATAACTTCTTTGTTAGAATTTGTGTTAATTCATATTAGCAGGGGAACTGACCACCTTCAAAAGGAAGTCTAATATTTCTTGGGCCCAAGGCGTTCCCTCATTTATTGTCTAACTAGAATCGGTGGTCTTGTATTCTTACTTACAGGTAGTCCTTCCCTGCAAAAGGAGTTCTTCGCATTGACCTGATCTCTCTCTACGGTATGCGCACGCCTCTCAACATTCAATAGGTATTCCTCCTAGCCCTAACCCTTAATCTTGTTTCTCAAAGGAATGAAAGGATAGAAGCAACTCTATTCCAAGAATGGAACCATTCCGTGTGAAACATTTTTGCACTTACAGTGGGACCCATTTCGGGTTTCTTTCTTTCTTGCTTGCTTTCATATAGGGAGCACACTTGCTATTTTCTTCTTCTAAAATATTCACAAGATATTTTGTTTTTTTTTTTTTTTTTTTTTGGTAAAAGAATTTTTCTTGCTCTCACATCTTTTGCATTAGTGAAAGTCATCTCCTTGCTTCATTGAATATCATTTTCGATTTGGGTTTAAAACACGTGCATCACATTTTTGCTTCATTGTTTTCAATTCTAGTGAACGTAGATTAAGTAACAGTGTCGTACATGTGGCGGTGATTTCCATAGTATTGACAAGAAATTAATCTTACTTTCACTACACAACACATATCGAATCACATCATAATTAACACAACAACTCAAAACATCCCCCTTTTTCCGCGGTATTCTCTCGCCCGATTGAGGTAACCTTATAAGCCAAAACAAACTTGACATTTCCCTAAGTCTTTTGTTTAGGATTGACATCATCTTGCGTCTAAGGCATAATCTTGCGTCTAGTGGTGGCCCTTGGCCCAATCCTCCTCCGTTCTACGGCAACCGCACCATCATCTCATCCAACTACCGATTTAATCAAACAAATGATGGACAAAATACAAAATCTGGAGGCTTTGTTTTAGGAAGCTATAGCGCCCGACATACGAGCAAGTTTGTCAGGAGCCTATCCACCCTTATGTCCCCCTTCATTCATATCCTCCTCAATGGGAATTACCAAAAATTACTTGTTTTAATAGTAAGGAGGATCCTCAACAACACTTCATGATCATTTAGACATACTTCGCTATGTGATTGCTCATGATGATACCTTATTACTCCGCACCTTTCCCATGTCCTTATCAGGACCTTCCTTGAGTGGTACAAAGATTGCTTTAACCCAGCACTCAATCTTCTCTTTTAACCAATTAGCCCAATCTTTCTTGGATCATTTCTCCATTAACATTGCCAAGAAAGTATCTATCACCGACCTTTATGCCATCCAATAATTTGAAGACGAATCTATCGCAGATTTCGTTAGACGATGGCGGGGCCTTATCAACCAACTTACTTATGCCTTGCCTTAGGCCGAACTTATCAAACTCTTTACGTGGGCCTGCGCTAAGCACATTTCTCCTACCCTCCAAATTCAAACTTTCCGCACATTTGATGAGGCCTTTACTATGGCTCGAAAACTAGAGATTCGAGCCTTAGAGGAAGAGAAATTGCGGTTGCGCAACAAAAACCCCAATTTCCAAACCCAAGACTCCACCAACAAACCTAACACCACCAATTCTCACGCATCGACTGCTTTGAAATCAAAAGGAGTTGTCCATGCGGTGATGGTCAAATCCCAAGTACCGTCTAATACCCCGCCAAAAACCACCTATAAGTATAAAGCTGAGCCCATCAATTACACTCCCTTGGGAGAAACTTATGGTGTGATATTGGAAAAATTGCTCAAAGCAGGAGCTATTACCTTACCTCCTGTTAAACCTCACTCCGGGTTTGATTCCACCCACGCTATACCTTCTTGGTACAAAGAAAATGACTTCTGTAACTTCCACTGCGTGAAGGGACACAGTCATGAAAACTACAAGATGTTGAAAAACATAGTGCAGGAAATGGTTGATGCAGGGGATATAGCCTCGATAATCCTAACACCCCTGCTAACCGAAATTTGAAAATCTTCAACAAACCATTCCCGAACCACTCATCTAACAGTAACATAAACTAGGATATCTTAGCCGAGGAGAGTGTTCATGAAATCCATGCGAGTCTTCAACTCCCAACCAAAGGCTTCTATCGAGGAAATTCTGAATCAAGCCTCTTCACTAACGCAGGAACCCGAACCCCCTTCACCACCATCAAGACAAGACGAAATCCTTGCCATTCCTTTACCCATAAAGGAATTAACCGCCCAGAGTTCTCTTCTCATAAATGAGCCTTCTTACACCACATCCTTGCAAGACTGTGAGCGGATGTTATCTAACTTATCTATTTCCCAAACATCTCCTTCTACCACTCTTGTTGTACAAGAGGAAGGCTCGCCACTTTTTTCGTCATCCTTAGACGAGAAACCCCTTGAACCGACATCACCAAATTCTTTAATCATGATGGATTCTCTCAAACATGCCCTCCTACCTATTAGTTCTTTATTGCCTAAATCTTTTCAGTGACCGGTTGACCTCTTAACGCCCATTGATACAATACCTCATTTACCCCCGTATCACACCCACAGTGGACCGGAATCACAACCCACCTTTCTTCCATACAAAAGTTCCTATTCACACGTGAGGATTGTCACCCCTCAGAAGATAGACGAGTCCTATGGGAACGTTTGAGTACACCATATTCTACTCAAATGCAGATGACGGATTCGAGACACCTCTACCATATACTCGAAGTGTTTACAAAAGCTCAAAATGCCTATGTCCTCATCTTCACCCCCCTCATCTCTACCAAATACCTCATCCACCTCTATTGACCTAACCAAACCTTCCCCTATGCTTGGGACCTCACCAATACCTAGTCTAACACACCCACCTAAACGGTTAGATTTATCCAAAAGTAAAGCTGTCCATCCACTTAGGAGATAGACCCAATCTCCTCAAGTCCAACCTATGCCTCTATCACAACTAAAACCATCGCCGTCACACCTACCTTCTATATTAGGACCTCATCCCTCCACCTTGCATCAATACATCATACCTCCCGAGTTTTCTTTAAAATAACCTACGCCTTCTATACCCATACTGAGAGATCCATGGGTGTATCAACATCGTCACCCCACATATCTTATCCACCTATCAACCCTAAACAAACTCCATCATCAAAGGATTTTTTGTTTGTCACTCCTCTTTCTCCATGGTTGTTTCTAATACCACATCATCTCGTGGCCTCATCATCTAACCAAATTGAATATAACTTCTGCGCCAAAGAGGTCACGTTTAGTTAAATCCAATTATCAAAACCCCTTGGCTAAGCCGCCACCCGTACAAATCAACCATACCCAGTCATTACCGAAACCTACCCAGTCAATAGCCTCATCTTCCTTTGACTTTGACCCGCTCAAAGGGTCTTACGCCAAAATCCTTGAGATGTTGGTGGAGAATGTGACCATTTCCCTACCCCCACTTAGACCCTATGATCCTCTAAACCTCGACCCATCGGTTATGATGAGTCTAAAATCTGCGCTTACCACCGCACACCAGGACATGATGTAGAGGGATGCAAAGTGTTGAAAGCCATACTTTGTCAGTCACCTCTCTCGGATAAAAAGGTTAAGAAAGACAACTTATGAAGGGAGAAACCTTTAGCTTCAATCCCCTCTCCTATACCACCTGTCCCCGCCTCACCAAGATCTATCATTATTACAACCCCACCTCTCGAAGACCATGACTTATCCCTACCATCTTCCTCCTCTCGTGTTCACGAGATCAACATGATTAGTGTTGCTACTCGAGGGCAGAAAAACAATGGGAAAGCTAAAGAAAGCACACCTGCGGCCTCTCTTTCTCCGTCCACCATCCCGATCGCACCACCACCTAAAGTGGTTATTCGTGGACCTACCTACCCCATCTCTAATGGAGTTTCCCACCAAACCATGATCAAACAGCTTCACCAATCACCTGTAAAAATGACACTGTATGATCTCATTCAGACCTTTGAATCTCATCGACAAGCTCTCGTTGAAATCCTTCAAGGGATAGAGGTCTTACCTAACGAAACCTTGCCCGTTGCCTCCATTTTAACACCCAATCACGTTGCTTCACTCACCAAACAACCTATCTCCCAAACTTACATGCCTCTGTCTGCAAAGCCACCGCTTCATCGGTTTCTCCGAAGACAAAATTGTCGACTTTGGTGCAGAAGATCCTGACCCCACTCTTTTCATCTCAGCTTATGTCCGGGACATTCGGGTGTGTCGTGTTATGATTGACGGGGGCGCTAGCCTAAACATCATCTCTTCAAAAGCCTTCCAACAAATGAATATCCCTTCTAGCTTCATGTGTGCCAACCCCATCATGTTGCGGTCATTCAATGATGCTATTACTTCTACCTTAGGCACCGTGATCCTTAACATTCATGTAGGGCCACGTACTTTACCCGAACTTTTCTATGTTATTGAGGGAGAATTCCAATACAACATGTCTTTGGGCCGCCCTTAGATCCGGGCTATGGGATGTGTTCCTCCACCTTACATAGGTGCATAAAATTTGAGTACGAGGGGAAGTCCTACACCGTAAAAGCTGATCCTCCCCCCTTCAAAACCTGTAATATGTTATATTTCCCTAATGATGTGCTTGTACCAGTCAAGACACCCATTCATCCAACCCAACCATCCACTTCAACCACACCTCAACCATCCACCTCAACCGCACCTACACCTTCAACCAATGAAACCGCCGTCGCAAATACCACTTCCTTTCCCACAGACAACATCCCAACCTCAGACCCCTTAGTAGATGTTTTTCAACGCCTTACGCTGGGGGAGTATCGCCTATATAACGTTAGCTCTTTCCATACCCCATGAAGTATGGACGATTATGCGCATCTTACCTACGACCGCCGTGTGTGGGGAGATAATCTCCTACGGACCACCTAATTGCCGCACCAACCTAACGTATGGGGGTGTTGATGCATCCTTCATTACCCCTGAACCTCCCCTTGGTGTGGTTCCCTTCCAATCTGATTTTCAATACCTGACAAATCATCGTTTTTCCCTCACCTTCTTGACTCGTTGTGCTTGGGAAGGTTTTGGTTTTGGTCTTTATGAACAAGGCCGACATACAATCATTCCCGTGACTACACGCAAACACAAAGATCGTAGTGGTCTTGGATTTCCTGAAACACTTACACCGAAGAAACCTCATGTCAGTTGTATCTAGGAAGATGACGACGTCACCCCTACCGAACCATCATCACCCATTTTGCCATCATCACCCATAGAGTCGATAGACCCTGAATCTATCCCTCCTAACTTTTTTTTTTTTTCATAAACGTTGTTTTCCTAGGTCCTCTCACTTATCAACACGATAATGAGGACCCATCTTCTCTTCCCTTCGTATCTAGACATGATCGAAGAGGATTCACCTTGATTAATGTTGTTGAGTGCCGGGATGACGACTCCATCCTCACTTACCTTGAGTGCGGATGACTCTTATATTCAACGCACCTTACCGTATCCGAAACTCAAACCATGTTGAATGAGTTCACTATAGAAATCAACATCCACATGAGGATGATCCTCACATTGTGAAGATCGGACAATCTCTTAACGCATCAGAACAAGCCACCTTTACTACCTTTCTCCATTCCCGCAACCAAGCTTTTGCTTGGTCCTACGCTGACATGCCAGAATTGATCCTAACATTGCGGTCCATAACATTACCCTGAAACCCGATTCCAAACCAGTTAAAAATGTAAACCGAGAAAAATTCATCCATGCATTTCCCTCTTAGTCAAAGAAGAGCTTCAACGACTCCTTTCTATTTCCTTCATCTTGCCTATTGACTATCCTCAATGGATTTCTAACATCGTACCTATCACTAAAGCGATGGGGGACTTCGGATATGTGCTGATTTACGAGACCTTAACCTCGCTTGCCCAAAGGATGACTTCCCCCCGAGTATTGATCAACTTTTCGGATCTCACTTTGCGGGCCATGAGATGCTTTCTCTCATGGATGGCTTCTCGGGATACAATCAAATTTTGGTAGCCCCGACCGATCAAAATAAAACTACCTTCATAACTCCTTGGGAACCTTCATTATCGTGTCATGTCATTTGGCCTTAAGAATCTTTGGTGCGAGCTATCGGCCGAGGGCTATGACTTAAATTTTTCATGACATTATGCACACTATCCTTAAGGATTATGTCGATGATCTTCTTGGAAAATCTAAACATCGCAGTTGAACATCTCGATGTTTTAACCATTATTTTCGATCGCTTTGTTACAATATTGTGTTCGTCAACCAAAGAAATGTGTCTTTGGTGTCCTTCGGGAAACTTCTTGGTTTTATCGTCTCTTTGCATGGCATCGAGGTCGATCCATCTAAAGTCAAAGCTATCATAGAAATGCCCCCACCTACTAACCTCAAACAATTACGTAGTTTGCAAGGTAAACTCCAATCTATCCGGCGTTTCATCTCCCAACTCTCGGATCGATGTCAACCTTTCCATCACCTCCTTAAAAAGGACATTGCCTTTCAATGGAGCGAAGAGTGCCACCAAGCCTTTGAGGCTCTCAAAGCCTATCTCTTACTGACCACACTGTGCTTATCCCACCTCGGACGATCACCCTTTCTATCTTTACCTTCTACCACCGACCATGTTGTAGGAGCCATGCTCGCACATCATGACTCGAGCACCGAGAACAAGCCGTTTATTATATAAGTTGTACTCTCGTGGATTACGAGACTAGGTATACACATGTAGAAAATTTGTGCCTAGCCCTATCATTCGTAGCCACCAAACTCCGACACTACCTCCTGAATCACAAAACTTTTGTCATCACCAATGCGGACCCCATTCATTATATGTACGCCAAACCACATCTAAACCAACGCATCACCCGATGGCTTATGCTCCTTGCCGATCTCGACCTTTAATTTATACACGAGAAGTCACTCAAAGGACAAACTATTCGAGACCAACTCGCGGAAGCCCCTTTACCCGGGAGTAATCTACAATTTTAATTTCCCAACGAACTCATCGCCACTCTTTCACTCAGTGAGGAGTCGTATCCAATGACCCTCTTCTTCGATGGATCCAAATGCCAGCGCGGCGGAGGAGCTAGCGTTGTTCTCATTCCTCTTGACACTGAGCCTATGCCTCTTTCCTTCCGGCTTGATTTCCCCTGCACTAATAATACAGTAGAATACGAGGCCCTTGTTTTGGGTCTCCAGGTTGCGTTACACTTAGGTGTCAAATCTATCAATATTTTCGGTGACTCTCAATTGGTAGTCAATCAAGTTATGGGCATCTACCAATGTAAAAATGAGGAACTTCAAAAGTAAAAACATTACGTGGATTCACTTTTGACCTTATTTACTCATTATTCTATCCAAACCATTCCCCGCTCCACTAACAAATTTGTGGATACTATGGCTTGCTTAGCCTCGCAAATTCCTACCTCACCAACTGACTCTGACATATTCGTCTTGGTCTAACAACTCTTTGCCCCATCTTACTCAGCCCCGGTTGTTTGTATGATAAATAATGTGTCTGCTAATTCACAGGATACCTGGTATCACCAATTTCACGACTATCTTACAACCTCTGTTCTCCCACCTGACCTTACTAGTAATGGAAAACGTGCTTTTCTTAAAAGTGTTTCTCGTTATGTCGTCATGGGGGGACTCCTCTATAAACATGGCTTTGATGGCATCCTCCTTCGATGTCTAACCGGTGCGGAGGTCACCTATACCATCCAACAAGTCCACGATGGTATTTGTGGTGGACATTTTAGTGGCCTGGCCGTGGCCAAATGGATCCTTCGCCTAGGCTATTATTGGCCTACTCTTAATAACGACTACTACGAATATGTTAAGCGTTGTGTTATGTGTCAACAACATGCTAATCTTCAACATACTCCTAGCCATCCGCTACATGTGTCGCATGAGATCTTTGGCCTTTCTCACAATGGGGTTTAGACCTTATCGGTGAGATTCACCCGCCCTCTTCGCAACGTCACCGTTGGATAATTACAGCAACCGAATATTACACTAAATGGGTGGAAGCCATTCCACTCATTTCAACCAAAAAGGAAAAAATCATAGAATTCATTAACCATCACATTATCTCGTCGTTTTGGCGTTCCTCGCCCGATAACATGAGATAATGGAAAATCTTTCAAAAATAAGTTGTTACAAGACCTTTGTGACAACTTTGGTATCAAACTTAGCTTCTCATCACCTTACTATCCACAAGCAAATGGTCAAGCCGAATCTTCTAATAAAACCCTAACCAAAATCCTCATGAAAGTTGTTAATGATTCTGGAAGCAATTGGCCTGATCACATCCCCTTTGCCCTTTGGGCTTATTGGACTAGCATTCACACCTCCACTAATGCCACCCCATTTTCTTTGGTATATGGTACCGAGGCTGTCTTACCTCTCGAAATACAAATACCCTCCCTAAGAATATCTCTTCAGGATATTCTCACCAACGATGATTTCGCCAAGAGCGGTTAGCCCAATTGGAGCTTCTTGTGAGCGTCATCTTTGACTCTTGACCACCTTCAAATCTATCAAAAGCACATCAAGCGTACTTATGATAAGTGACTCCATGAGCGTACCTTTAAGGTTGGTGATCTTGTCCTTAAAGAGAATCAAGCATGTAACCAAACTAGAAAAGAGCAAATGTGGAAAAATTGCTCCTAATTGGATTGGGCCCTATATTATCACTCATACTTATGGATCAGGCACTTATCATTTAGCTTCACTTAATGGTAAACCTGAGCCTAAACCCTTAATGCCTTGCATCTTCGACCATTCTACTGTTGAATTTAGTGTTACATCACTTCTTATCTACCTTACGCTCATCCCTTGAGCTCATTTACCACCTCATACACTTTGTTTCATGCATCTCAAAGTAAAATCAAGCTCACATGGTTTGATCATAACCTCCCCTTTAAGATGCCTTCCCCTTTTTAGCCTGGTCCATGACTTAAAAGTATCAAAATAACATGTTCTCAATTGTACACTTATGGGATATTCTTGAGTCAAACTTCCTACAAAACTAGATGCTTCATGCCAAATGGACATCTAGACCTCTAAAGTTATACATAGATCGCTCCTCGAAGGAGCTATGTGCAAAGCCACTTCTACTATTATAAATAGATGCTCCCCAAAGGAGCTACACTATAAACAAAAACCGCATCAACAAACTACTATAAATAGACTACTCCTTTGAAGGATAGCTATACAAAGTCAAGATTTATCGAAGCTTCGCATTGATCGACAAACCGTGAAGAGCTCAAGAACAATAAAATGAATATCCCCTATGGACTTCTCGCATCGATCGCCTATATCTAGAAAAGTAAAAAGCGGTATTCCAAAGCACTTTTGAGTCATGGAGTTGTCTATTTAGGTTTGGTTCTCTTTCTTCGAATAATCACCTTATAACAAGTTCTCGCACCCCCACCTATATCAACCACTTCACCTCACCATTCACAAAGCAACAACACTCAAGGGACGTGATGTATATCCGATATATTGTGATTATACGACTCTTTTCACCTATCGACTTCTCGCCTATGCAAGGTACCTAGGGATTCAAGCTCATCCTACGTTAATATGTGGTTTGTTTAGCTCTTCTCAACTACGGGATACTTTTGCCTCTTTTGCTCAACTTTAGGATTATGTGTTGACCTTAATCAGGACACGATCCCCTACTACTTGGGTAAGCTAACTTTCGCTTCACCTATACCTTACCAACACCAACAACATTACCCTACCAATATCAAAATATTTTTTACCAACCAACGAATTGCCTAACCACAACCACATTGCTTGAATTCACCTCTCCCTGGTCCTAAGGAGAACTACATCGGTCCGAGGCCCCTCCTTGCTTTGTATAATGGGCTATGTAGGTAGCACTTAGGAGACATGGGGTCTTCCAAGGTTAGCTCGACCATCCCCTACCATAACCTATCATGTGTTGTAAATATAAATATTTTTGTGTATTTCTATTTGACAACATTCATATTTATCTTTTTTTCAAAACAAAAGATGCCACCTCAAAGAACCACTCACTTCTCCACTCAAATAATGCCACCTCACTGACAAACTCAACAATATCATTACAACACCTCGAGATAACTAAATTTTGTTTTCAAATTGACAATGTGACAATGATAGGCCGTATTTTTCTTTTATAGGTTTTTGACCTATAACCGATATCGGTTATATTATTCCCTAAACAACCGGTATCGATCATCTAACCGATACCACTCATAGCTAATCGATATCATTTTAATCCCTATTTTACCGCAATTTCTGCCCTTATTCACTAATCTCCCTTTCTCACCACATCGCCTATACCCTCCTTTGCTAAATAGCCTTTTTTGACTTCATTGGCCCAATTCACGGCCGCAACCAACCATTTGGCCCGACCCAAGGCCACACCCAACCAATTTGGCCCGACCCAAGGCCGCAACCAACCAATTTGGCCCGACCCAAGGCCACAACCAACCATTTGGCCCGACCCAAGGCCGCAACCAACCATCAGGCCCGACCTAAGGCGCAACCAACCATTTGGCCCGACCCAAGGCCGCAACCAACCATTTGGCCCGACCCAAGGCCGCAACCAACCATTTGGCCCGACCCAAGGCCGCAACCAACCATTAGGCCCAACCCAAGGCGCAACCAACCATTTGGCCCGACCCCAAGGCCACAATGACCAACCAATCAAGCCCGAACCATGGCCCTTACTAATCAATCAGCCCGCCCACAAGGCTGCACCAATTAAATACCTCACCCAAAACCAACAAATTACAATTTTATCCACCCATCATGTAGCTTTTTGTTTAATCGAGCTCACCTGTTCGTGTTTTAGCATGATTAGGGTACTTGACTTGATCAGTCGACCAACTTTGCCTAGACCAGAGACCGTGACGTTTATCTCAACCAAACCAACCATTTGGTACTGCCGAACATGCCTAAACGTTCATGTACCTTACCCGTTATATCCCCTGGAGCTACTTCCTATGCCTTGGATACCAGGATTATATCACCCTTGTTTGGATAAACTATCGACCTTTGCCTATGAATTGCTTGTTTGCTCTTCAAATCATGTACCCTGGTCGCACTACTACATTTCAACATGCGTCTACTTCCTTGGACCTACCCCACCATCTTACCATCATCTCAACACCATTTACCCTTTATCAACCCTATCCCTGATTTCACGCTACCTCAATCTGTGATAGATTTGAGGGGGATTACCTATACCCTTAACAGGGGTAACCACTTCTTATTATTGTCGGTGCAACTTTACAAGACAAGTTACACGACAACAAGGGGCTAATGTAGACACCAAATTTGTGTATTACGACCCGATGTGCCCCGCATCTCATTTCGCAACCTAACCGCATCACCTCAACCTTATACAATTATTTATTAATTACCTTATAATTAATAAATCCACATCTCCAAACCTGCCACCTCATTTCACCACCTCATCATGACCTAGTCCTAACCCTAAACTAACCTAATTAAGACCTATAACTTGGTCTACATCCACACCCATGATTAATTACTCCTCACCCGCACCCAAAACCAACCTCATAATGACTTGACCAAGCCCACAACTAATCCCTCAGGAGAAAAGGAGGGAAAGTTGGCTATTTTACTAAAAATAGCCCGCTTTGACTTAATCGAAATCGGTTCCTACTCGACCTCCGTCGGTTATGTAACCGCCATCGGTTCCCCGTAAATGACCTCCCCAACCAAAAACAAGTAGTTGGATTTTCATTGATCGAATTAGAAGTCATTGGAAGAATCGGGCATTCACTTAGCCGAAAGCAGAGACAAGTGAAGGAAAGAGAGGAGTTTGCAGAGAAGGACATCAAGCCCAAGATCAGAATCGAGTAACCAGAGCCCAGTGACACTCATCCAAGCATCGGGAGAGAAGATAGCTCATCTTGGATTGTCGATCATCCTACCTAAACCCCCGCCTTCGTCATCACAGTCCTTGGACCTGTATCTTCATCAGGAACTAGTAAGTAGTGTCTTCTACGTTCTTTTAATAGCATTTCTTGGATTTCTGAATCACAGTAATTATAAGTCTACTCCCAGATCCACTACCCGTTAACACCCTACATCTAACTGTCATTCCTCTACCCTTACATTGCCCCAAGAACAGCCTCCCATACCCTCTGAGCCTTCTCCATCACCCCATTACCTATCCCCAATCATTTACTAGCCTTATAAACACCATAGCCACCTTATAGCCAACCTTCACTAAAAGCCCCTAAACCACTGCCCCTACCGATATCGGTTAGCAGAAACCGGTACCGGTGATAGTGACCGGCATCGGTCACTGTGATTCAAAACCAAAACTAGCCCTTTCCTCTATTGTTTTAACAAGGTAATTAAATTGTAATTTGGCAATAGCTTCTTTGTTAGAATTTGTGTTAATTCATATTAGCAGGGGAACTGACCACCTTCGAAAGGAAGTCTAATATTTCCTAGGCCCAAGGCAGTTCCCTCATTTATTGTCTAATTAGAATCTGGTGGTCTTGTATTCTTACTTGCAGGTAGTCCTTCCCAGGAAAAGGAGTTCTTTGTAATTGACCTGATCTCTCTCTACGGTACACGTACGCCCTCAACATTCAACAGGTATTCCTCCTAGCCCTAACCCTTATCTGTTTCTCAAAGGAATGAAAGGATAGAAGCAACTCTATTCTAGGAACGGAACCATTCCGTGCGAAACAAGTAAACTAGCCAATTAAAGAAGGTTGTTCCTAACTAAAGATAATTGTCCCAACATTGGAACAATCAAGAAAATAGAACATCACACCTCTAATTCAAAAATATTTTGGCATCCCTTTCAACATTGTTGAGAAGATGAAGAAGAAAAACTTGAATGTGAAAATGTGGGATGTCATGGCTATTCCATTACAAAGAGATCTCCTACATGAAGATCTAAAGAAACTTCCTCAATCTAATCCAACTATTAAAAATCACATCCTCGCAACAACCTATGCCAAGAAAAATGAGGAGCAAGTAATAAAATTTAAAAATTCCCCACCTTTTTATATGTATTTAATTGGAGGCAAACAGTTGGTTCATAATTGTATGATTGACTCAAGGGCTAGTACTTTTGTAATTCCTAAGAAAATTTTTGATATCATAGGTATTAAATAAAATCATGTTTATAAAGGTTTTTACAACTTGATGGCTCAATTGTTAACATCTTAGGAGTGATCAAAGATCTTGAGTTAACCTTTCATGTTTTTCCAAATCTAATAATACCTCAATATGTTTTAGTGATTCATGACCTCTTTTTTCATTTTCCTATCAAAATATTTCACAACTAAAGTGGGTGGTTATTTGTCCTCAAATTGGTCTCATATGCTCCTAAGAACTAGATATGGTACTAGATTTACCATCCAAGTTGAGCCAATATTTTCTTATCATGTTGAGTCTTATGAACCTACTCCTCTCCAATCTAATTTTCTCATACATGAAGACCAAGAGCATAAGTCAGTTTCAATAGAACAACTTGCCTCTCTTTATTCAATTCCTTATCTCCTATTAGATGAATGGGCCAAGGAACATTATGAATTTTATCCTTATGACATAGTTTGTATTTAACTAGGATGGGTACATACTCCATTCATGGAGAATAACTCATTACCCACACACCACTTAAGAAAGAATACGATGCTTCTAGATTATGGAAATTATTCTTTGATGGTTCTAGAAGCATAAATGGAGTTGGGATAGGTGTTGTATTAATTTCCTAATGGATGAGAAATTCTTCTTTACTCGTATATTGCAGTTTACATGTTCCAACAACGTAGAATAATACGAAGGATTGGCTCATGGTCTTATCATTGCAAAGAAGAAAAATCAAAGCATTGCAATTTTGAGGATACAAAATTGATCATACACTAAGTGAAAAGAAAATGTGCCACCAAGAATAAGATTATGAAAGCTTATAAGCATAGAGTTTGGGATCTCTTAGAGAGTTTTGATGTTATCAAACTACAATTAGTTCCAAACAAATTGAACAAAGAAGAATACCAAATGGAAGCCCTTGGATCAAAATTTTCACCAGCTGGGGATATCATCCAAGGAAATTAGCAACATGTTAAGCTAGTGGTTAGGCCATCAATTTCAGATAATGAATTCATTTGGAAGATATTTGATAATGATGAATAAATTGTTCAGTTCATCCAGAATGAAGCTAAATTTTCCTTAAAAATCAATATGATTTGCTTGATAGTTATGGTGATCAAGTCATTCAACTAAGGATAAAAAAATCCTAAAGGATTGGTCACTCTTGAAAATATTTTCAGTCTTGATGATGAATTTAGAGGAGAAGAGAAGAACATAACAACAAGGAAAGAGGATTACCAACCAGTCACTATTGCACAAGGCAAGGAGCTATTGCTTAGAAATGTATGTGATGAAGATGAAAATAAATATTTTATCTCCTTATGTCAAAAATTTAATGATATCTTCTCATGGAACTATGAAGATATTAAGGTTTTTGACAACTTGACATGCTTTATCATTCCATATATCTTGAAACTAATGTCAATCCCAAGATAGATCCCCTCACAAGGAAGGAATTATCCAAGATAATTGAGGAAAAAATAATATTTCCTATCAAATACTCTACTTGGGTGGAAAATCTAGTTCCAGTGAGGAAAAAGAATGGAGAAATCAGACTTTGTGTGAATTTAAGGGATTGGAACAAATTTTGTAAACAATAGCAAGAGATAAAATATTTTCCATACTTGATGGCTACTCAGGATTCAATCAAATCAAAGTCAAATAAGAGGATCAATGATTGAGAGAAAGGATCATATCAACCATCTTGAGAATTTTTTGAGAGATGTAGGGATTTTGAGGTGTCTCTAACCCCAAGAAATATAATTTTGCAGTCACTTTGGGAAATATCTTGAGGAATATTGTTTGAAAAGATGGCATTTCCAGTGATCCCAAAACAATCTTAACCATCTTTCTCTCTCCTTAATAACTCACTAGAATGCCTTGCAATCATTACTTAGAAAAAATAACTTTGTTCGGAAGTTTATTCCTAATTTTAGAGGATTGGTGGGTCCTATCACCCTAATGCTCAAGAAAGATTTTATCTATTGATGGATAATAGAAGGAAAAAAAAACTTTTCCAAGATCAAAAATAAATTTCTCAAGCTCCCACACTTATTGACCCTAACTACTCCAATAATTTTATCCTATATGAATATGGAGTTGAATCCAGTATTGTTGTTATTTTAACACAAAAAAATGATCAAAGTTTAGAGAAACCACTGGAATTATTTAGTCAAACACTGAAGGATTATGAATTAAAATATAGCCACATAAAGAAACATGTATTTTGTATAATGAGAGCTCTTAATAAATTCAATATTATGTTCTCCACAAATCACATAAAGTTCTAGTCTCGTATTATAGTGTGAGAGACTTTATTATGGGAGCATAAATCAGTGAGAAAGAGTTGGATGGGTGACTAAGATTATGGAATATGATGTAACCATAAAAACCAGAAAAACGGTAAGATGTAGATCACTTTATGAGAAGTTGGATTTGGATGTTGAAGATGATCAAGGAACCTCTTTCTTCATAGATGAATAAATTCCAAACAACATGAAAGTTCTGCAAGGTAAAGGAAATTTACTCAATGTTTGTAGCTAGATTTATAACATGATCACATTATTGTATACTATTGTATATCCCCCTGCCTAAGCAAATATAAAATAAGGAATTTGAGATTGCAGTTAATTCCCGATGCATTAATTAATGACATTTTTCAAAATAAAGGTTTATGGAGTGATTTTAAGATGTATTGATGGTGATCATGTCAAAAGTTATTGGTGGAATTCTATGATGGTTTCTCTGGTGGAAACTCCTCACCATAAAAATTATAAAGGCAAGATATTTCTAAATTGCATTATTTGCAGATGCTCATAAAAGGTTCATAAAATGTAAATAATGTGATTTCTTCACTAGTAAAAATAGGTTGGTTACCTTCCCACTTTATCCAATCCAAGTATGTCAACCATTCTCTCAATGCGGTCTTGACTTGGCATGATTAACCCTCCATCAAGTTTTGGTCATCAATGGATTTTGACAAAAATAAATTATTTTACTAGATGGATAGAAGTTGTGGCACTCAAGGAAGATATTAAATCAGCTATCCTCAATTTCCTTCAAGATATTGTGAAAAGTTTTGGGGTTCCTCGAACTATTATTTCGATAACGAAAAAATCCTTTTTAATCTCTAAATTTTCCGATTGGGCTCTCGTGCTTGGGATTTACTTGAAGATTTATTTTGATTACTATCCTCAAGGTAATGGTTTGACATAATCTACTAATAAAAAATTGATTAGGATCATGAAGAGAAAAATGGATGTCTACTAGAGGAAGTGGCACACATGAAGGTAAGAAATGCTCTTTGGGATGATAGAATAACAACGAAGAAAGAAATTGGTAGTTCCCCTTTCAAACTTTCCTATGGTAGAGATTTTAAGATATACATTTCTTTAGAATTTCCTTCACTAGAACTATCCCAACAATTATAATTTGATGTTTTATATCAATGAGAAATTAGAATGGTAGAACTAGTTGAACTTGAGGAATTGAGGGAATATGTTATGATCAGATTAGAAGAACATTAGAGAGAAACCAAGTTATGGTTTGAAAAGAAAACCAGGCTCAAAATTTGAAAGTGGGAGATTTATTCTGAAATGGGATTTAGATAGAGTTAAAATGGGGTGGAACTCTAAATTTTATGCACTTTGGAGTGGTCATGTATCATTAGTTCCTTTAAAGAGGAAACTCTTTTTATTTTTCTAACCTTAATGGAAATTCATTATAGATCACAGCCAATTGATCTCGTAAACATGTAGGAACTGTTAGGATAAAATATTATTATTATCTTAATTAATTATGCATTGCATATTAGTTAGGATATTTATTAATATTATATGGTTATATTAATCATAACCATATTATTGTTTGTATTCAAACAATACGGATGTTGTTATATTGTTTTAAACAATATTATGTTATTATTCATGTGTGCTTCCCTGGATGTAATTTGGAAACTATGTATTTTAATTTGGTTGTTTCATCTTTTGTTTGTATCCAGGTTATCCAATATGTATAAATATTGTAGCTTGCACTATTGTACTTGGTTGATTTCACATTAATATAATTCACAGGCTACCATCCCTGTTTTGTGAAATTACATTTGGTACCGTGAGTGAGAATCGGCTTGTGAAGTAGAAAAGGGTTCAAGGAGAGGTTGCAGAGGAGAGAGAAGTATCTTGGAGAAGAGTTTTCTTTTCGGAGAACTGTGTTTCCTACGGAGAAAAATTCTAGACATCCTTGCATCCCCACAACCCCCTCTTCCATTCTAGGTGTTTGGAAAAAAATTTGTTTTGCCTTTGGTGCAACCATCACCAAGAGAAATTTGTTGAAGTATTGAAAATTAAAAAAAAATTCTCCCCATTAGGGGTTTTATCTCTAATATTAGAGATGTATTTAGTCACTGCTACATCTAGCAGTTTGCTATATTTAGAGAAACCAGGATGGTTGTAGAGCTCCTAGCTGATCTATATCTCTATTTGGGTGAGTTACGTGTGCAACATTGTGTAAAACGAGCTATTTGAATGGACTCCCATCAAAGTCATCCAAGCTCTACACTCTGAGCTCTTCGTTGAAAGGTTTTGGAAATCTGATATTCATTTGCACACAAACATTTGATGTAGCAACCAAATCGTGCCATTTTATTGTGTACCAAGTCACCGCACACTTTGCTTGAAGACCGGCCCAAGCTGCTCCCACCGGTTTCTTTGCATCAAATAGATCTTTGAAGCTAGGCGTTAAAAGCTTTAAGATCTCAAACCATCCTCCAAATGAAGTCACAACCCAATCTCGGAAAACATGGATTCCATAGTTTGATCTCCAAAGAAAACCTGCAACCTACACAAAAATATAGCAGTTAGCAAAAAAAAACAACGACAACGTACAAACTTTGCAATACGTAGGAGATAAAACAAAAAAATGATGTAAAACAAAATAGAGGTGGTGTGATTAATTACAAAGTGGCTTGAAGCAGTTTTGTTCCTACAAATGCAGAAACCCTAGGTTGTTCCTCCTCTATGACTCAGCCACGTGGAATCTCTCCTCATCCACGTCGCTCTTTACAAAGGTGAGTCATTTTTCTACAACGTTATTTATAAATTGCTTCATTTTATATTACATGTGCATTGAGCACTTTGTTAGATAGTTGGAGGTTGTTGGGTGTGGGAGGTTTGGGGTTCAACTCCCACCCCCAATACAAAGATTTTCAATTTTGAAATTTGGCGGACATTTGGAGAAACCGCCATTTATGGAAGAAATTTGGTGGAAAATCCACCTCCGAACAACCTAGTTACAACTAAACAAAGCTTCCAATTTTTAATGAGAAAACCCTAATTTAGGGTTAAAAACATTTTCTCCTAATAGGACTATTTTTTTCATTCGAGAATTTTTTACAAAAGGAGGCCTATCCAAAATTGTATTTTCAGCTATATGTTTTCATTTTTGGCATAGTGGGTCATTTTGGGCTCGGAGGCCACTAGGGCCCATAAAACAAAAAAACATTACTGTCATTCAATTTTTATAATTTTTAAATTTAATTGCATGTTGTAATATATTGTACTAATTTGCAAGCTACCATAGTCAACCGAAAATATTGTAATCGCTGCTCTGAAGCTGCAGAGAAAGTTGTAATAAAAAACAATAAAAATTGGTTCTAAAACACTCACGAGATCCTAGATCTCATTCACAACATTTGGTATATACAGTGCCTCTAGAAGCACTTATGGGTAAATTCGTCATGACTACTACTGCACTTAACACCTAATATAGCTACAACAACATTGTTTAGGCATTGACCCTTTAAATCGATAGGGAGTAATAAGGTCACAGTGCACACACTATGAGCCATCCCATCCATCTGTGAATGATTACATGACATAAATCCGGACTAAGAAATTATCCGAGTATATAGCAAAGTTACTCGCGTGTATGAGGATATTTCTTTGAGCCGGTGTTAATAATCACACAGACCCCTTTCAGTAGTGTCTTGGTACCACATATTGGATTCTTTCATGAACGTTAATGCCTCTTTCACATATTTTCAGGTATATAGAAAGGGAAAACTTCTTCCACATATAGCTGGTTATATCGGAAGGGCACGTATATAGAAAGGTTTGGTATATCAGATTGATAATATATAGATTGGGACACCTTATACCAGAGTGATAAGAACAAAACCCCGTCGGTGATTTATGCAAAATGGGCACCAATTCCCCCAAATGTTTTCTTCCAGTTCACAACTACCGAGAGGAAGGAACTATGTTGCATGGAAGACAAAAATCAAGACACTGACTTGAATTTGAAGAGATCTCGGCCACTGTTATGGAATGGTACTATGAAAATATTAGCAACATCGATACAACACAACAAGTGGTAGTTTGATAGAGCAGATCAGAAAGAAAACTCATCATCTTGTTTGGAGTGTTCGACGATGTGCAACCCCACATTTGTGATGCCACAATAGCTAAAGAAGCATGGGATAATTTGAGCACAGTATACGAGGCCAAAAACAAGAATGTTATATTGAATTTGCAGAGTCAGTTACACACATTGAAGTTCAAGCAAAATGAAAAATTGAAGCTTTCTTAAGAAGAGTTACAGAATTGAGGGCTTCACTTCTAGCCCTAGGAGAAGGTCAAAGATGATGCTCTCGTTCCCATTGTTCTGAGAGCACTCCCTTCTTCATACCATATTTTTGTCACAACACTAAACTTGTCAGATATGACAATTAGTTTTGACAAGCTGGTAAACCTACTGCAACAAGAGGAATCCATGCACAATAATGATGATGAAGAGGAGCAGGCACTTTCTTCACATCAAAAATGGAAAGGAAAAGGTAAAGCAAAACCTAATTCCAATCGAAGTCCAAAAATGAGTATAAAAAACAAGGGACAAACAATAGAAGAAATAATGTCCAATCTGCAAAAGAGGACATGACTTAAAATATTGTTGGTATAATACTTACAAGAAAGGTTCATCAAGAAACTCTGGACCTCAACACCAACAATCTCACAAGGGACATACAAACTACAATCAAGGGTAGAAAAAGGGGAACTGGAAAAGAAGACCCCATCAACAAGGAAATATTGTTGAGTAAGAAGAACATTCAGATAATGAAGACTTCTTGTACATTGCTCGATCAAGTGAACCTTCCACGTCATCTAGTGATGTCTAGTATGTTGATTCGGGAGCCACTCGACACATGACTAGCCACAGAGACTGGTTTACTTTAATGAGGGACACGCCATCAAAAAATCATGTTTCTTTGGGTGAAAATTCTTCATATACAGATTCAGGATTGGGGACATTTATCTACCCCTTGGTTCATGTAATTGCGAGACTATCAGATGTCTTATATGTCCCTTGGTTGACAAAGAATCTGCTTTTAGTCAGTCAACTCCTTGATCACAACCTAAAAATTGACTTTGATAGTCATTTTGGAAAGAAAACATGTTTGATTCGAGACAATCACAGAGGCTCGAAAATAGTTGCAAAATCCTCTAATGTGGGATACATGTTCCAACTTGATTTTGTCCACAGAGATGATCAAGCACTTGTGGCTAAGAACTCTACCTCAACACAATTGTGGCATCAGAGACTTGGTCATGTAAGTTTCAAGTATCTCGAGACACTTTGCCAACGCAATATGGTACATGGGATACCATCTCTTCAGAAGGATACAAATAAGTGTCCTCACTACCTAGCAGGAAAACAACACAGAGCTTTGTTCCAGAAGAGTACATATCGAGCTCATGAAAAGATTGATCTGGTTCATACCAATCTTTGTAGTCTGATGTAACCAATTTATTCTGGATTTCAGTACTTCATGTTTTGTGTTGATGACTATTCAAGAAAATGTGGATTTTTGTCTTCACAAGAAAAGTGAAGAATTTGAAACTTTCAAGAAGTTCAAAGTAGTTGTTGAGAACAAAACTAGTCATCACATCAGAAATCTTCACTTAGATCGAGGGGGATAATTCACCAGTAATGAGTTCAAAGACTACCTACAAACTCATGGGATTCATCGACAAATTCCTCCTCCACACACACTGCAATAGAATGGTGTTTTTGAGAGAATAAATCATACTATCATAGAAATGGTGCGATGCATGATCGATGACTCTGGACTTGCAAAGACATTTTGGGAAGAATAGAAAAGACAACATTGTATTTGTTGAATAGAATTCCCACAGTTTCTCTTGACAGAGTAACGCCACAAGAAGCATGGTAAAAACAGAAACCATCTATTGCACACCTTAGAGTATTCAAGTGCAAAGAAAGTATTCACATACCCAAGCAGAGCAAAAGAAATTGGACATGAAGTCACAAAACTCATCTTCATTGGGTACAGTGAAGAGACTATTGGGTACAGATTGATGGATCCAAAGACTAGAAAATTCTACACCAGTAGAGATGTTGAGTTTTTTTAGAAGAAGGAAGAAGAGTCTCCTCCTCCAGACTCACCTGATGTAGATTCTTCACCAGTTGTAAAAACTAAAGATGATGTTCCCACTAATGATGAAAGTGAGGATGGGGATGGTGGTGTTGATCGAGATAGAACCATGACCCACAAGAACAGTTCAGCGTATGCCCAAGTGGTGTACTAGCACATTACGAGATGCAATAATGGATGCTCCACTAGATACATCCACCCCTGGACCATGGACTCACAAAGTAAAGAAAGAGAATAAGTTAAATTTTCTTTGATGAGTAGAGTTATTGAGTCTAATGATCCCTCTACAGTTTAGGAAGCCCTATAGTCAAAATATTGGAAAGATGCCATGGACTTTGAATATCAGTTAGTGATGAAAAATAACACTTGGTAGCTTGTCGATCTTCCACCAGGAAGAAACCCATTGGATGCAGATGGATATTCAAAAAAAAGTACAAAGTAGATGGGACAAAGTGGACAAGTATAAAGTGATACTAGTAGAAAGGGGTATACACAAAAAGAAGTCATTGACTACGAGGAGACATTTTCTTCCACATAAGCTAAGATCAAAATAATCAGGATGATCTTTTCTCTAGCTGCATAGTTTGGTTGGAAATTCCATTAGATGGACGTAAAAATTTCTTTCCTAAATGGATATTTACAAGAAGAAGTCTACATGACTCAACCTTATGGATATGCTTTGTACCTAGTCAAGAAGAAAAGGTATGCGAGACTCAAGAAATCTCTTTATGGCCTTATACGCAGGCACCCAGAGCATGGTACATCAAGATTAATGAGCATCTCATACAACATGGATTTGTTAGAAATTCATACGATTCCAGATCTTTACCTCAAAAAGAAAGGGGGGAGATTGTGATTGTCATTGTCTATGTTGACGATCTAGTAATTATTGGTAGTTTAGTGAAGATGATCGATGCAACAAAGAAATATCTTAATCAATTGTTCGACATGACTGATCTTGGGCTGATGCGTTATTGTCTTTGATTGGAAGTATGACAGAAAGAGAATCACATATTTGTTTCTTAGATGAAATATACCAAGACTACGCTCGATAAATTCGGGATGATGGATTGGACACCAATTGCTACACCCATGGAGAATAGATTATAGTTATCTTGTTCATATCCATCTCCTAAGGTAAGTGCCACTCTCTATTAGTAGTTGATTGGGATTCTCATTTACCTGACCTACACTAGACTAGATATCAGCTTTGCGCAAGAAGCTATCTATCCGAGTTCATACAGAACCCAAAGTTTGTCATTGGAAAGCAGCAAGGTGCATCTTGAGATATCTCAAAGGATCATTGGATCTTGGTCTATGTTGGGCCCCTAAAGTAGCTACCAAATCTTAAAGGCACATAGGCATGCATGGCCGGAGGCAGCATGCAAGACAAGGCACGTAAGACAAGGAACGCAAGGTAGGGTTTAAGAAGGGTTCTTGGAGAACCTAGGATGCACGCCCTAAAGCGAGGATTCGGGACTTAGCCATTTTGGCCTTTTAGAAAGAACACATCAAGAATGTGTTCCATTTGGATAAGGTTCCACCTAGTGACGGGGTGACTGGAAGGAATATACCTTATGATAAGAAGATCCTAAGGGCTAATCATGACCTAGAGAAGCATGCGCCTAGGGTGATCCACACCTTGACATTTGGCACTAGATCTGAGGCTACAAAAGAGTTTGTTAGCGCTTAGATGCCTATTTATACGTGCGCCCTTAGTAGAGAAAAGGGACACAAGTCAAGAGCGGAGCTCTGTAGAATTACTACAAGAACTATGATATAAATGGGTAGATAATTATAGGAAAGGATGTATTGAGGGTTTGGGAATGTAAATTTTGTTTTGAGAACCTACATGTATGGATCTAGATATGATGCATGACTAATGTCTGCCATTCTACGATATTCTGTAGTAATGCTTTGAATGAATATGATAAGGTTACCACTCACATTTGTATTAAGATTTCCTTTCTTGTATCTTCTACATATTTCTATTATGGTCTTGTTCTTGTATGATCATGAACCTTAATTAAATGCTAAGTCTCTTTGTGGATTTATGACTTCTTAGTTCATTAATTTTTTAAGCGCTTTCATTTGATATGATTGTAAGAGTATAGAAGCCATCCCTGAGCTCTATAATTCTTACATGTCTTTAAAATCACTAAGTAAAGATCATGAATGATGTCTTCCACTAGACTCACATAAAAGAGAGACTCGGCTCCCTCTCGTGCACCTGTGTGAGCGCCCGACACCCATGGGTGATAGGCGAGCAGCATGCATGAGGTTCCCTTGTTCTTGGTGGGTGCAAAAATGACTACATCTTGGTTCCATTGCTGGGACCTCTTTTTGAAGTTGTAGTGGAACATGGCATACATCATGATTTGTGCAAAGATTGATGACGAAGCGGTTAACACTGGAAGGTGTTGAAGATTTGTTTAAAATCACAGAGGATAAATTCACTCGGAGATTCAATACTAGACTGGGTCGACACGCAAAGATGGGTAGAAGACACTCTCTATCATGAGTTGTACGAAACCTTCTTTTGATGTTTTATAGTAGATCTATGTGAATGGCTCTTAGCTTATACATTTAGATCGGGGTGGTATTATAAATACACCCTTGGACCCAAGAAACATACCAGAACTTACAAGATGCTGATCTAATGTGGACCCGTGCTATAGATCATTGGTGGGAGTATTGGCTAGCTACACTCTAGAATACGTAATTTCCACGTATTCCTATCCGGAAGTTGCTTTGAGTTTGAATTTTGCGGGATCCCAGAGGATCATTTCTATGTGTTATCCCCTTACGATCAAAATCTTGATGGTAACCAAGATTTTAGCAACATTTCCAATGGTCGGGTAAACCATCCTAAGTGTTTGGTGAGGAAGCTAGGGTGGAGGGAGATGGATGATATAACAAATGAAAAGGAAAGAGATGAAAGGAGACTCAAGTATAACGAAGCACGTGAAAGGGAGATTGATAGAAAACATGGGATTACAAGTGGGTTATGGAGCCAGACATGGTGGAGAGGAGTTGAGGTTCACACAGAGGATGTGGAACCCGAATAGTCTGTGCTACCCCATCTTGGAAAGCATGGGAGAGAAAACCCTTCAACTTCTGATAGGATTCTATCATGTAGAGAAAAAGAGTCGTTAGGCACGCATCTAACCCCACCAGTAACCAAACCTTGGCACTTTGATTGTTTGAATGAGGGAAAAGTATAGTTGATCCATTTGACATCAGTGGAAGTAACCGATCGGTGCCTAGAAGATATAACTTCTCATTTGGGACTTCTATGGCTACACACACTATTTCAGTATTTGGCGGAATGTTTGGACAAGGCACATATACAGCTGATTTTTGAAGCACATCAGGAAGTGGAGGAAATACAACTGGGAGTGGCACTATCTCACAAGCTCGTTGGCACGTAATTTGATGGAATGACGGGAACATTAGGCACAATGAACACAGCCCTTTGCCAAACATGGGAGGATCTGGAGGTGGAAGTGGTGGAGCTAGGGGCTTAGGATCTAGTGGGTCCGATGGAGGAGGAAACACTGGAGGAAACTAAGGGATCGGGCCAGGTTGAGGACAATGGCCTCAGCCACCTCCTCATGTTTTCTTTGAGATGTCTTTACACTTACCGAATTATAGAGGGATAGAAGATGTTGTGGAGCACATGTATAAGTGTGAGCTACTATGGAGTGAAGGGGATCACAACCCCAAAGTGAAAGGCCACCAACTTGCAACAACATTACAAGGGCGCGCACATATCTGGTATAGGAAATATGACCCCATTAGACTATTGTGGATTATACCATGTTGAAGAATGCATTCTTGGTGGAGTTCCACATAACCGAGTTTGAACAAGAGCATCATCTCTCTCAAGGAAATCTGAAAAGGAATGGCAGAGAGCATGTGGGAGTATGATGCGTGCTTTAGAAATCTTCCTGTCTAAACTATCTTATGATATCCACCATTCACAACATGCTCAATGGTTTTTCGGAGGGTTGATCACACCCCTGTAGGAGGGATTTGTCTCATAAAACATTCACTGCACCCACGCAAGGCATTGGAAGTTACTTTATGTGCTTGAGGTAGTTGGAAGTTTTGACACTTTTGTTAGCCCATTTTAGAGGCGCAGATCGTCATGGCTAAACAGTTGGAGAAATTATTTGCAAACACAGTTCCAGAGACTCATGGTGGGATGTGGTGTATAGATTGTGACGTAGAAGGTCACACAAAGGATAATGGAGGGATATGTACTTGGAAAGTGGTACGCGCCATGGTGGTAAATTGTGAAATATGTCACAGGGACCATGATGCAAGTAGGTGCCCCTTGTTGCAGCACGTGATTTGCAAGAACGTATCTTGTTATTGTAAGATATGTACCTCAACCACACATGACACCAAGGATTGTAGGCTAATTGACCAAATTCATGAGGCAATTGACCTTGGTGTGCGCCAAACTAGCATTGCCAGTAGTTCCAAAGGAGATGAGCATTGGTATGAAGAGCGCGGAGATGGAGGTGCGTGTGGAAGAGGGTTTCGTGGTCGCAGAACGTGGTGGAAGAAGTGAGTTCTTGTGTGGAACATTTTTAATTACGGATCCATAGATCACTATAAGCACGAGTGCCCAGAGCTCCTGCAATGTTCATGGTGTGGAAAAAACATAAGTATGAGGAGTGCCCAGAGTTATATGAGCATATGAGCCAGCAGCAAAGGAAAGACAAGGGCACTGCCATGGTGAGTATTAAGAAGGCTGACACACAATGGCTCCCACGAGTAATGCGTGAGTCGGAGTTAGAGCCCATTATGGTGACCACAAGGGCAGAGTCCATGCGTGCAAAAGAGGCACCTAGACAAAGGACTCTGGTGTCAAGGGAAGAAGTAGTGCATGGGAAGTATCCAGACCCCACGCACCAGAAGGAAGTCTACCAGGAGACCATGGATGTCATCCAGAGCTTACAAGGGGAGATCCAAAGTGCTTAAAAGAACAGACTAGAAAAGAGGAGAAAAGAAGAGTTGTGGAGGCACCAAAGGATGACTTGGATGAGGTTAAGGAAGTATGTAAGATGTTGAGGCAAGAGAATGTTATTCCCTTGCTAGGAGCATGGCTGAGAGAGAAGGTACCACACACCAGAGAAGAGTGCGAGAGGCAAGTCTTACATGTAAACCTTCCACCTCACAGCCTTGATTATGACAAGGAGATCACATTGAATGCGGTGGTGGATGGATGGCTTCTCAGCAACATCCTCATTGATACAGGTGCAGAGGTCAACGTTCTTACTTTGGATGCATGGCATCAGATGGGAAGACCTGCATTACGACCATCTTCGAATGTGTTGTATATGGAAAATAAAAAAAAGCAATGCCCATAGGTGTCTTGAAGGATCCATTACAATTCAGGGAGCTAGGTTCACTGGGGATTTGAATTCTTGGCACACGCCAAGGCAGATAACTTCCTAGTGTTACTTGGGTGCCCTTGGTGCTATAAAAACAATGCAGATCTCTGGTTTAACAAGGGCTACATAATTTTTGAAAACAAGGAGGAACGGGTCATCATACCCCTTGTTGATGGAAATTCCACGCCCTATACTGAACCCCTAGGAGAGGAAGTCCTGGACAGAATATATGTGCACTCCATAAGAGATCCAGAGACCATCCATCCTACAAAGGGAGTCATCCAATTTGATGATGCTCAATCTATCAATGATACTACCAGTATAGCATGCAATAATTGGGTGCATGGGACTTATGAATTGGTCGAACGACATTTAAAAGGATCGGTGACCAAAGTAACCACGGCGCGTACAGTTTGGTGCCTAGGAGGAAAGAAAGTAACCAAGTATTCTGGAGATGCATACCCTGAGGTATTTTTAAGAGAAATGGAAGCTCAATGGAAGGAGGATGAGCGACGAGGGATGTTGGGTTATGTTTTGATAGGCACAACAACAAGGTGGTGGGCCGCGCATAATGAGAACTTGTTGGAATGGCGAGGTTAGAATTGCGCTCATTGTTCAATTCTCCAGAGTGATGTACCCACCACTATCAAGGATTACAATGGCAATGAACCTACCTCTTCCCACATCCAAGTATGTGAAAGGGTCTAGGAGAAAGCGTAGAAGCTTTACCACCATCTCTTTAGGTGCACAAGCTATATTCGACACTACAAGGTTATGCACGTGCTTGGTACATCCATTTTGAGACTTGTCACCAGACAGAAATTGGCAGGAGCTAGCGGTTGACCTTGTTCATACATTTGAGTATTGAAGTACCAAGAAACTAGTTGATAAGGAACTACGGGTTGTCAAGTTCCTTTCTGGGGATTGCACCATGGTGGAGGATAGGCTACTAGACTTACTTGGTGTACCAAGTTTAGAAGCGCGGTTTGAAGAAGAGGAATGAGAAGACATACGATTGAAAGTGCACATGTGTGGAAAAAGAGAAAGGGAAGTTGGTATATGTTATTGACAGAGAGGAGACATAAATCCCGAATGTTGACCATTTGGTGGGGACGCGCGAAGTAGTGGATGCGGATGCATGTGCACGTGCGTATCATGAATGACTCAAGACCAAGAAGGTTAACATCAGCTCGAAGAAGGAGCCCAAGGAAGCTATCATTGGGGACTACTTGGTCGAGACTTGGAAGTGTCAAAGATCATCAATCTCTTGGGTGAATTGAGGATTTATTCCCACGTGGTATCATGAGCTGAAAGGTGTCCATCATTCATTGGGAGAAATGAGGATAAAATTAAAAGATGGTGCGCACTTTAGTCGGGAAGAGGCCCTATAGGATGAATCCCAATATGTGCATAAGGGTGAAAGAGGAGCTAGACAAAATGATAGCATCCAGTATCATTGAAGCTATGGAAGAATCAGAATGGATAAGTCCAATGGTAATCAACATAAAGAAGGATGGGTAGATAAGGATATGTGTGGATTATAGGGAGCTAAATGTTGTTTGTATCATAGATCCTTTTCCCACCCCCTTCACTGAAGAAATTTTGGAAGGATTCGTTGGGCGCGAGGTCTATTCCTTCACGGATGGATTCTCGGGATACCACCAAGTAAGGATTGCCAAGGAGGACCAAGAAAAGACAACTTTCGCCACCGAGTGGGGAAGTTTTGCATACACGGTCATGCCCTTTGGGTTGAAGAATGCGCCCGCTGTATTTTCACGCATAGTGGTACAAGAATTTCAGGACTTCATCCACAAGTTCCTTCAGGTCTATTTGGATGATTGGATGGTGTATGGATTGGTCAGGGACCATTGTGATAACTTGAGATTAATGTTTGAAAGATGTCGGCTAGTTGAGAATTTCTCTCAACATTAAGAAATGTGTCTTTGCAACTCCATTTGGAACGTTGTTGGGGCATATCATATGCAAAGAGGGCTTGTTGGTTGATCCCGTAAAAGTTATAGTTATTGTGGGATTGGGGGAACCTACCAGCCAAAGCATCATGCGTGGATTTCTTAGGCACACTGGGTACTACAGGAAGTTCATTAAGGGATATGCCAAGATTGCCACACCTTTGGAAATATTGCTCAGACATAAGAGTGCATTTCAGTGGGGAGAGGCACAACAGAAGGCATTTGACACTCTCAAGGATAGGCTTGTCACCGCACCTATTTTATGATTCCCATCTTGGGATAAGCCTTTTCATGTCCACGTGGATGCCTCTGGTACAGTAATGGGAGTTGTTCTTGCTCAACCAGGTGAGGGATTTTGATCATCCCTTGTGTTTTACAAGTAGAAAGTTGACACCAGCAGAGAAGAATTATACAACGACCGAGCACGAGGCATTGTCAATGATCTACATGCTCCATAAGTTTAGACAATATCTATTAGTGACTCCCTTCATATTCTACACTGACCATATGGCCTTGAAGTATCTAGTAAACAAAGTAGTGTTGCAAGGGCGCATATGTCATTGGGTACTTTTATTTCAAGAATTTGAGTTCAAAGTAGTGGTAAAACCTGGAAAGAACAATTGTGGGCCGGATCATTTATCAAGGATTGATTCAGAGAGGATGCATAGAGCATCGAGGATACAATTCCAGATGCGTAACTATTCAAGTTGTGGCATGCACCCTCGGAGTTAGAAGACATTGCAATTTTCCTCAAGGAAGGCATGGCACCGAAGGATGAAATCACTTTGAAAGGAAAAGGTTAGCCATACGCACCGCACCCTACATGTTGATCAATGGGGATTTGTATAAGATGGGTTGCAATGAGGTTTTGCGCCAGTGTGTGTTGGAACATGAGCACGTTGCTATAATAGAAGAAGCCCATGGTGGGATTTTTGGAGGACACTATGTGGGGAATGCAACCGTGCACAAGATTCTGATCACAGGACTTTGGTGGGAGACGATTCACCAAGATTGCATTGAGTTTTGCAAGGCCTGTGACCACTTCCGATGCCTTGGCAAACCTAGAAAAAGGGATGAAATTCCCTTGCACCCCATTGCGAGTGAAGCCTTTGAGAAATGGGAAATAGATTTTTTGGGCCAATCTCACCAACTTCTGCGAAGGACTAGCTCATGGTATATTATTACATGTCCGATTATTTGACAAGATGGGTAGAGGTCGTGCCCACTAAGGATTCTAACCAGACACAACTACTAGGTTTTTATGGGAGAACATTATCAATTGGTATGGGTGCCCATTAATACTAACTAGTGATAGGGGCACTCACTTTCTAAATGAAACCATTAGGATTTTGTTAGCAAAATTTATGGTAGCCCATCACAAAACTACCCCTTATCACCCTCGGGTAAGTGGGACTGTGAGGCATTTAACAAGATTCTTAGTCACACCTTGACTAAGATATGTGATGTGGGTAGGCAAGACTAAGATGATAAGGTATCGTAGTTCTTTGGGTGTACGAACAACGTATAAAATATTGAACAAGGCCACACCATTTCAATTGGTGTTTGACATGGAAGCAGCTTTTTTTATCGGTGGAATTTACGCTACCATCGTTGTGTATAGCGCACGAGAGGTTTGGACGATGAGCAAGCACTGGAAGAAAGAATAGATGAATTGATAAAGATGGATGAAAGGTGCTCATTAGCCAGATGGATCCAAACAACTGAGAAGGCTAAGCAAAAGGCATGGCATGACCGTCATATTAAAAACAAGAAGTTTGAGGTTGGCCAGATGGTGTTACTATATGATTCAAAATTTCTACGCCATCCTAGAAAGTTGAAGGTACATTGGTTGGGTCCTTATGTAGTTTTGTACATCCTTGATTTGATTTTGTGCTGCGCTACAAGCACCGGATGGGAAAAATTACCTGGACACTTCAATGGGAGTAGGTTGAAGCCCTACTATAAATAATGCTTCTTGGTGTTTGTAAATAAGGTAGTTTTGTCCAGTTAGTTTAGAAATTTCTTTTATGCTTTTTCTTTCTTGTATTTTCCTTTCACGTTGTTGTTTTGTTTTGCACCTTGGGTGCTAGTAACCTTATTACTTTTTGACTTATGAATGCGTAGAGGACCGCGCATCATTTTAGTGTGGGGTGAGGTGATAAAGGGAAGCATGGAGTTATTCTACCAGGAGGATTGGGTTGGTAGACCATTTGAGGTGGCCCACTGTTAAAAGATGCATTAGGAGAGAAAAAGGAAAATTGGTGGCAAGAAAAGGCTACATTGGAAATCCATGTACAAAGGAGAAAAGTACAAAAACACGAGGTAGGAAAAAGTAAGAATCATGAGGGTGGAAGAAGTGCCTTTGGCGCTGGTAACACGCACATAAGATTCTTCTCGCCAAAATGGATTATTTACACACCGAGAAGGTTGGAAATGTGTTTGCGCAAGGATTGGGTGCATGAGTAAAGGCACTGAAGTCGGTTTTGTTTGAAAATGCCGCATTTAATATTGTCATACGGTGGTAGGTAGCCTAGCCTTTAATGCTTAAAAGTGGGAAAAGTTATAAATATAAAAGAAGGCACTTCATTATTTTACTTTGTGATTACAAGAAGAGCTATTTTCTTTCGAGAGCTAGGGTTTCACGAAGTGACTCGTGTGAAGGAAAATCACTAGAACTCAAGCGCAATTGGTCTGTTAGATCTACAAACCAGAGCAGAAGTGATTCACAGGTGTGGGGAACTTTGTGAAGAAGCGCCATGAAGAAAGGAAGGAATCTGAATTAGAGTTTGTGTTTTAGGGCACGGGGCACAAGAGAAAACTTTCACCAACTCACAAGTTAAGCTGAGATGAAAGCAAAGGGTACAATGACGGCCACAAAACTAGTTGATAAACCTGTAGAACAATCTAAGAAGGGAAAGGGTAAAGGAAAGGGAAAGAGAAAACAAGAAGAAATACCCATGGAAACAAATGAGGAATGGTACTCAGAGATTCAATACCCAGATGGGGTTTTGCTAGGGCAAGAATGGGAATCCCATATAAGGAAAATGACTGTGAATGACTACAATCATTGGTCAAGCATAATCGAGAAGGAGATGGCGTTGGAGTTGGTGCGCCCAACAAACAAATGAACATCGATGGGTTGCTGATTTACAGTGACGAGGTCAAGGTTAAAATGGAGAAGGCATGGCTTCTACAACTTTTTGAGTTTCCATATTTCAAGAAGCCGAGCACTTGTACCAGTGGTTAATGACGTGCGTCCATGAGGACTTTTTCTTCTTCACAAGGCGCAAAATGTGCATAACTCCCCAATTGATTTCACGCTTCATAAGCCTAATCTATGAAGGGGACGTGCTCGAAGATGACCTCCATGATGGGGAATCAATCAAAGAAACCATCACATCCCAGAATACAAAAAGGATCAACATACTACGACATCTCGGATATCAGTGATCTAGTGATGAAGATGGCCGCACACCTAGTGTCCAAGTTAAATGGACAAGAAAGATGGACCTAGGTGAGCAAGCCCTGGCTGAATGTCTGCAGGAAAATATAGAGGGCACCATATACAACCTCTCCCAATATATAGTAGATGAAATCATAAGCAACGCGGAGGAGGGAGGAAAGATCTTGTTTGGAAACATTCTATTAACAATAGTGTTTTCAGAAGTTGGGGTGCCGGATGCATCCGACAAGTTTGTGTGGGAGTTGCCCGCTGAAAACCCTTCACCTGCAAAGAGGTTTGAAAAATATACATGTGAATCAATGACAACGGTGCACAAGGCGTGCTTAGACAAATGGTATATGCACCTTAGGAATGCATTAGAGGTGAATGGAAGATTCGAACAAATCCCCGTGGCAACCAAAGGAGAGGCAGAGTTCATGGTTTACCAACAATTCTGCATTGGTAGATTCATTTTGACGGATGGAAAGCGGAGTCCTTGAGTGCAAACTCCCATTCTCTTTTCCCGCCCAATTCTTCCAAGCGGGAGTAAATAGATTCAAGGAGTCAAAGAAGTTGAACCTTGATCTGTCCACCCTTGACAGAGAACACAGGGAGATGAGAAAAAGGCTGGTGTACCTAGAGAAGCACACGTATGTTGAAAGGTATGTGTCACATGATGTTAAAATTGTAAGTCCTTTGACCTTACCTATTGCTGGGAGCAATGTTGCAAGGATCTACCTACACATAAGGCCAAAGTTTGAAAAGGACGCGTATGTGGAGGATGAGATATCCATTCGAGATGACCCTACTAGTAGAAAGAAGCCTACGCCCAAGCGTAAGGAAAGGGAAGAGAAAGAGGAACCAAGGGAGGTGGAGAAGTAAGATGTAGGTACCATGGGGCCAAGTACCTACATCCGAAAGAAAAAAAAAAGAGGATGGTGGTCAAGGAAAAGATCCCGTAAGGAACTAGCGAAGCCACCACCTTAGGAAGAATCCTCAGATGATGAGAAAACCGCATCTCCTAAGCCGAGTCTTCAAGCGGAAGAAGAAGAAAAGAAGGTAGGAGAAGAAGAAGGATCGAGCGCCTTTATAGGTGAGAAGGATGAAGAAAAGGAGAAGAACTTGAGGTGAATCGGGGAGCTGATTAGTGTGCATGAATCGGAGGAGGAAGGAGAGGGAGAAAATGATGCCTTCATCTTTTCAAGAAGGAAGGACACCCAAGAGGAAGAAGTTACGTGGGAAAATAAAGGAGTGAGGAGGCAAGTACCAAGGAACCAGATATGCCCAAGCTCACTCAGGAGGAGATAGATGAGAAAGTGATAAGGGAAGTGAAGAAGATGATTAATACCTTTGTCGATGAAGAGTTGGAGCGTAAGCGCAGGCCTGCATGCTCGGGAATTTAAGGAGGAGCAAAAGGAAAAGATTCTTAGTAGCATAAAAGGCCCAATCCTAACAAGAACTATTCCCAAGGGCGTGTGCATGGGGAGTAAATGTGTGGAAGGAGGAAGAGCAATGATGGGGTATGTTGATGACCCCAACAAAGTTTTGCGCACATGCTTCTAGAGTACCGTGCCCACCAAGGAGCTCACCGCTATGGAGTCCTTTGATCCTGAGGGTGGATACCCATAGAAAAGGAAGATCTCATCATGGGCTTTCGACTCCCACATTGATGAGTCGAGTTTGAGGTCAACCAGGGGGCGATACTAGCACTATCCGAGGTAAAGGGAACAACCCCATTATAAATGCACAACAACTATCGGATGAGCAAGTGTGTAATGCGCTCAACAAAATATCAAGTGGAAGTAGAGGCTAGGATTTTCTGCAAAAGTGACAGGTCAAAGTCTGTAGGACCTAATGGAGAGAAAGGAGGAGGAAATAAGCGAGTGACAAAGGACCTCGGCCTAGAGAAATTGATCAAAGCTCAACTACAACGAGAAATTTAGGAGGAAAAAGCCAAGGTGCAAAAAGTTTACAAGAATTTGGATCTCATCTCCCAAGCTATTGTCCTAAAGCACTGGACCTTAACCCTCCCATGCACAAGTATGGTTCCTCCCTAGAGTGCCTAGAGGACTTAACTAAGATCCTCATGATAGAAAGGAAACCTTTGGCCTTGGAGTCAGCAGAAGATGTAGCTGCGTGTTTGGAGCAAGAGGACAAACTAAAAGTCATTGCTCTCGTAGAAAAATATAGCAAGGTCCTTTCGAGGTAAAAATAGTTATGCAAACCATTGGGGTCACATACGACCATTGCACGGATCAGGACAAGGTGATAAGCATGTTGCTTTCCAATGATGAAGTCGCAAAGCTGAAGGAATTTAGGGAGAAGAATAAAAGTAATAGAGCAGAGCGAGAGAAGATCCTGGCCAAAGTGGAAAGGAAATATGAAGCTATTGAGATCCTATGGGTCTCAATCAAAACCCGGCTTAAAGAGCTCTACATGGTCATTACAAGGAAGATGGATGCCTTGGAGGATCTAGCAAAGGAACTGGAAATAGTGGTGGAGACCATAAACACAAAGGGGAAGGATTAACCTTCGACAAGGTGAGCACATTGGTTGGTGACCTTTGCAAGAGAGCACAGGATGAAGTCAGCACATGGAATACACTGGAGGCCGACCTACGGCAGAATTTTCCCCTTCTTCTTCTTTAAGAAATTTTCCCCTTTATTCTTTCTCTCCCCCATTCTTTATTCTTTCCCTCCATTCTTTTCCAAGGCAGGGCCTTGCCATTTGTACTACATTCTTTGAGAAGGTTCATGAGGGTGGAGAATAGGTGAAGTGTGGGGTAATGTTGGGCCCCTAAAGTAGCTACCAAATCTTAAAGGCGCATAGGCGTGCTCGGCTAGAGGAAGCATGCAAGATAAGGCATGCAAGGCAGGGTTTACGAAGGGTTCTTGGAGAACCTAGGATGTGCGCCCACAAAGCAGGATTCGAGACTTAGCCATTTTTGGCCTTTTAGATAGAACACATGAAGAATGTGTTTCATTTGGATAACGTTCCAGCCTGGTGATAGGGTGACCTGGAGGGAATATACCTTGCGATAAGAAGATCCTAAGGGCTAAACATGACCTAGAGAAGCATCTGCCTAGGGTGATCCACACCTTGACATTTGGTGCGGATATGAGGCTACGGAAGAGTTTGTTAGCGCTCAGATGCCTATTTATATGTGTGCCCTTAGCGAGAGAAAAGGACACAATTCAAGAGCAAAGCTCTATAGAATTCTGCAATAACTATGATATAAATGGGTAGATAATTATAGAAAATGATGTATTGAGGGTTTTGGGAAAGCAAATTTTGTTTTGAGAACCTACATGTATGGATCCAGATATGATGCATGACTGCGGTCTTCCATTCTATGATATTCTGTAGTAATGCTTTGAATGAATATGATAAGGTTACCACTCACATTTCTATTAAGATTTCCTTTCTATATCATCTGCATATTTCTATTATGGTCTTGTTCTTGTATGATCATGAACCTTAATTAAATGCTAAGTCTCTTTGTGGATTTATGACTTCTTAGTTCTGTTAATTTTATTAAGCGCTTTCATTTGATATGATTGTAAGAGTATAGAAGCCATCCTGAGCTCTATAATTCTTACATGTCTTTAAAATCACTAAGTAAAGATCATGAATGATGTCTTCCACTAGACTCACATAAAAGGGAGACTCGGCTCCTCTCATGCACCTCGTAGGTGAGCGCTGACACCCATTGGGTGATAGGCCAACACACATGAGGTTCCCTTGTTCTTTGGTGGGTGCAAAAATGAATACAATCTAGAATACAAGAATAATGTCAACTTATTCTTGTGCGGATATTCAATTCAGATCATGCAGCAATATTGATGATAGAAAATCCACTTTTGGATTTGTATTCTTTATGGGATCTAGACCAATATCATGGGGAAGCAAGAAACAACACTTTGTTTCTCATTCTTCCACAGAAGCCAAGTATTGTTCTACAGGAGAAGCTTTTTGTGAAGCGATTTGGCTACGTCGCATACTAGAAGGACTTGGAATACCACAGACAAACCGACTACCATGTATGTTGACAATGAAGGTGTTCTCAAAATTGTTTGCAATCTAGTGTTTCATGAAAGAACAAAACACATTGAGGTATAGGTTCATTTTATACATGAGCATGTGTTGAAGCACAACATCCAACTTCAATTTTGTCCAACAGTTGAACAATGGGAAGATATCTTCACGAAGTCACTTGCACGTGACAAGTTTGAGTTGTTCAGAGAATTCCTCTCCTCATCCCTTGAGACAATGCACAATTAAGGGGGGGAATGTTAGGATAAAATATTATTATTATCTTAATTAATTATGCATTACATATTAGTTAGGTTATTTATTAATATTATATGGTTATATTAATCATAACCATATTATTGTTTGTATTCAAACAATACAGATGTTGTTATATTGTTTTAACAATATTATTGTTATTATTCATTTGTGCTTCCCTAGATGTAATTTGGAAGCTACTGTATTTTAATTTGGTTGTTGCATTGTTGCAACTCCTCTTTTGTTTGTATCCGACTATCCAATATTTATAAATATTGTAGCCTACACTATTGTACCTAGTTGATTTCACATTAATATAATTCACAAGCTACCATCCCTATTTTGTGAAATTACATTTGGCACTAGAGTGAGAATTTGGCCTGTGAAGAAGAAAAGGGTTGAAGGAGAGGTTACAGTAGGAAGAGAAGTGTCTTGGAGAAGAATTTGCTTTTCGGGGAGAGCACATGTTGCCTCCAGCCAACTTTCCAAATTTTGGAGAAGAATTATAGGAACCCCTACTTTTTTTTTATTATTATTGGCAAATAGTTTTTTGAAAGGGACTATACCCTTGAGTACAAAAGATGGCCTAGGAGCCAGAATAAAGGATCAGAATCCAAATGTGACAATGAAGCCCAAAGTAGCCAAAAAATAGCTACCCAAACAAGACAAAACAACAAAAACACTGCAAAAAAGTAGTAAAGAGACCATGAAAAAACAGCAAAAAATAGACAAGAACAACTAAAGCACCTACAACTACTTCTTGGTAGCTTTGTCGATGCTGGTCTTGATATTCTTCTAGGATTTGAACATACCCAAAGTTGTCATGTGGGCAGCGTCAGTCTTATCCAGCTGATCAATGGTCCTTTTGCTTTCCTTATCATTGCCCCAAAGTGTTGCCGGAACTCCGCTGAGATTGGAGACACTTTTGACATGTTGCTCAATGAACTCCTCAATCGCACTGAAGATGGCCATATTGTAATCATGACGAGTTTTGGCCTTCCCTAAATGGGAGTCTAAGGAGTTCAGCTTCTTGTAGATATCATCAATCTGGCTGTTATCAATATCCACCTCCTCTCCTTCTTCCTCTTACCTTTCTGTTTTGCCAAGTTCTTAACCTCATCCTTCAATAGTTTCATATCAGCCTCTAAGGCTTCCAGCCTTTTTGAAGAGCTTTCCATATGCACATCCTGGGGACTGGCACTGCTAATATTCAGTAGGTCATGTGTAATTTCAATTTCATGAGGACCCTTCCCCACAGCAAGAGTCTCAAGGTTAAGCTTTCTAGAAGCCCTGGTGACCGGTCTGGCCAAGGTGGAGGTGAAGTGGGGGTAGGAGCAGTAGTAGGGGGAATGGAAGAAGAATCCTAGACAGCCACAGAGGGTGTGATGAGCGGTGGTGGGGGCAGAGAATGGAGAAATGGGGCTAGCAGCAGCAGAACCCGGCAGAGGGGGAACCGAGCTAGGAGAGGATGGGAGACCAGGATACTTAAGAAGATAGCATTTATGTAGCAGCAAAATAACCCCTGGTGTAAAGGAACCACCCAGGTATGCTTTTGAAACTCCAAAATGGAGCACTCAAGAGAGTTCAGCAAGTAATGGGGAAACAAACCAAGCGATTCCTATGGAAGTGGTTAAGAAAGATAAGGTGCTTAGCAGGTACAGTGACAAACCTTCCTTCCAAGGAAATGAACCGTATCATCATGTGAGTAACCTCATCATAAGGTGGAGGGATCAAGCTAACAAGCAGGCCCACTGTAACGTAGATCAGCTTCTCAGATCCCTCCACAAATCTCCTCTCTTCAACATCTCTGTCGACCCTTTTGTTAAAAATGGTAGCCCTCCATCCAAGGCCGGTCGCTTCAGCAATAAGTTCCTCATTGACCAAGATCTTCTGCCCCCCATATTCCACAGTCCGCTCCTTCCAATCCTTTGCAAAACACACTGAGATGCTTTGATCATGCCCCTGAACCTTCTCCATGAAGTTGGTGATGCCACCCTTGCTGAGTATGCTCCATAGCTCAATATTATCCTTCCAGTCCGGGTCCGCACTAGGCTCAATTTGGCAAGGGGACCCCCATCTTCACTGTGCTTAACTGTTTGCAACAAATTCCCAAATCCTTGAGAGCACTGAAGCCAATCTGCTTTTACTATTGTAATCCACACAATGTTGGAAATGAGAGCCGTTGCTTTTCCCATGAACAAGCTGTTGTGTGCTTGTTGATCTAAGCCTGTGGAAAATCACATGTGGGAATAATGGCCTCTTTGTTATCCCACTCCCTTTCATCAATCACATTACTACTGTCTTCGGTTTCCGTGGAGCCTTGTATCCAACTTTTAGCAGATGCAGTGCAGCCCACATGCGTGATTTTCAAATCAATGTAACTCCACTTGGATTTCCCCCTATACTTCACTCTATATTGATTATTTGACAGGATTTGCGTAATCATGTTTTTTAAGTCAACACGTGTGGGGGTTTTATTGATGCTGATCCACACCCAATAATCATAACTCAACTCAAGATTTTGCTTGCGTATAGAAATCCGCATGAATGCTATTTTTAAGCTGCTTAGGGATGCTAATATTATCCCAAACAATAAGATTAACATTAATGCCATAATTATCCAAATAAGATCTCGCAATTTATTACCCTCCCAAGAGTAAGTGTGCATGATCCTGATGTTATTGAATGTTTGACAAATATTTATGGACTCTGAGATAAAATCCTTGATGCTCCAACTTGGAGATGAGCACTATTTAAGGAGATTAATGATATTCAGGGAGTCTCCTTCAATAATGAGGTTCTGGATATTTTGAGTCTGGGCAATTCTCAGGCCCCATAGAGTAGATAATGCTTCGAAAAAATGATTAGTTTGAATTCCCATTTTCCCAGCATACGCAGCAATCAGATTACCTTTATGATCCCGTATCGCTCCTCCCCTACCGCAATCCAGGGTTCCTTTAGAGGCCCCATAAAATTTCAATGTTTGAGTAAAAGATCAATTAAACTTATTAGACTATAACTTTTTCAACTTGAAATTGATTTAAAAACTAATCAAAATATGAATTAAATGTATTGAAAAATTGATTTAATTATTAACAAACTCATTCATATTAGTTTTACATTCAAACCAAACTGATTTTCATTAACTTATTTTATCGATTTCCATTAAATTGTCATTACCAATTAGTAATACATCCAAATCAAAATATGATTTAAGATCTGTAAATAATATGAAAATTGAATGAAAAATCAAGAAACACACAACAATGGAATTGTTTATGGGGTTCAGAAATTCCTACATCCAGAGGAGGTTCATACGAACCAATCCATTAATTTTTTTTTTTTTAAGTATATTTAAATAAATTACAAATCAAATAATGAACCTTTACACCTGCTAGAATACCATGAGAACCTATGAGCTATGATAAACTTTAGTGATTTCTCTTTGTGTTTGTTCTCATCTTCGCAAGTTGTCTTCACTATGTTCTCCATCGAAAATTGCGACACAAAAGGCTTCAAAATGAAAACATAAGAATTTTAAATTTGGAAAGTGAGTACACCACAAGGATCATTTCTAAATTTTGAACACTTTATAGTTCACCTTGAGACCTGAATCTTCCCTTAAGTGCTTCAAATACTCTAATTTTAAAACTACCTTATTAATAACATTAACAAAGTCATCTACATTCCTGTACAATATAACATTTGACATGTATATAGATTTGTTCAAGAAATATGGCCTACCAATGGGCCTTAATTTTTTTCAAGAGATTGGTTAGGGGTTTAACCCCTAACTTAAAATGATTCTTTTTCACCATATTGGGATAAAATCCCACATTGATAGGGTAACAACTGGGGTTTGTGTTTAAATATGGGTCGGCCGGTTTGGTGTGTTCGCTACGGGCCACATTTTGTTTGGCCATGTTGTAAAACCGATATGATGGGTGGCTAAGTTTGGTGGCTGGGTTGACTTTGGTGATAGGGAGCTGACCACAAAGGTGTCAATGGGAGCTATGTTGGCCTCGGCGAGTCGAGAAGTGTGACGAGTTAGTGGGGTGAGAAGGTAATAGTATGGGTGGATGGGTGAGGTGACACATTGGTGAGTGGGTAAAAATGTATGGAAACAATATTATCTTACGAAGTTGGCCTTAATAACTTGATCCCAATGCATGCATTGTAAAATACATGACATGATTTGATCTCATACTCATTATACAAATACATTGAGAGATGTATATATATATAAATGTTGTAACAATAAAATGAAGTAATGAGAGGAAAAGACGCCCATAAAAAATAGAGTTTTTCAACCCTATATAAGGGCCCCAATAAGAAAATAATGGGGCCCACCCACACGATAATGAGTTTGAAGAATGGATTCAAAAAACAACTTTTTCTTTTTCTCAATATCACCTTGCCACGTGTCACAACTGATTGGCTAGTTTGCCTATACTTTTTCTCCTCAAACTAGGAACTTCGCCGATGGTATCTTTCTTAAACGAAGTCATTTTTCACGTTCAAGGAGGAAATGGAAATTTTTCGGAGTATTCTACCATCTTGTAGTGATTCTAGGATATTTATGGAAACTTGATCTACTTAATTAATCTTTGGATCACATCTCCCAAGTGAGAAGGATTTTGTTCCAAAAAAGTTTTTTTACCCATAAATGTTTCTAATCATCTTCATGTATATCCCAAACACATACATGATCTATAGAAATAACATTATAGCAATATTCTGAAATTTTTGAAATTTTTATCATTAAAATATTGATCGGTTTTAAAAGTAGATAATTATTCACAAAAAGAGGTAATTATCCAACTGATACCTACGTGATTTTTCCAATCTCTTCAAACAATATAATTGAGTTTAAGTAAAGAAAAATAATTCCCACAAAATTTGAATGTCTATGTGAATTCCAATAACTATAAGCATGTTATCACAAAAAAATAATCAACTTAAAAATGGACAATTTTTTTCCAAAAAGGAAACTTTCTAAGCGATTCTCGTGATACAGCCATCACTGTAAACAAATTCCACCAAAATAGATTAGTATATAAAGACATCTACATGCCAATAATAGGCTAGTGTCCACTGAATTATGTGAAATTATCAATGAAATATCTATCCCAACATTCTTCACTATGCAAATAGGATAGAAGAAAACTATCTACATAATGTTACATACCAAAATGGTGAAACTACCATTCACTTGCAAAATATCACCAGGCATAATCTACAAACCAATTTGTTAGTGTAATCAATGTACACCCTAATTGTAACCACATAGGATAGTTACAACTACATTCTCAAAATCGGGGACATAATATATGTTCAAATACCTGTGTGGACACAATAACTTTGTATGTATATTACAAAACAAATGGTGCCCAATTGGTTCTTATAAGAATCCATACTTTTGCACAATAAAATCAACAAATATATTGAAATGTAAGTTTTCAAATATTTACATTCTAAAATTCCCACTTTGAACCCGAATACTCTGTTGTTAAAATAAAAATGGAATTTTTCAACCTTACATGTGAGAAATATAATATGAGTATGTTAGACTTATCTCTCATCTCTTCTCTATAAGTGACACTAGATTTCAAATTTAAAGCCAAAATTAATATGGGAAAATTTCCTTTCAACATTCAACAGAATCCCACAAAATATGCTATGAAAAATATGCATGCTAATCAACAATATCAGCTATGCAAACATGAAACTAAGAAATTTCTTACCAACCAACTTTATCAGATTATCCTTTTTGGGTGGTACAATTTCCTCAGTGGATACCTAGGTATCTGCATGGGTTATTTTAAAAATGGTTGATTTCACATTGTTTTCCTTTTCCAAAACTCTCCATTGTTGGTTTGGAAAAATCTTCCAACACATATTAACCTCATGACCTTTCCTATTATAATGGTACAATATATTTTGTCCACTTTTTTAGGAAACTTACCCAAATTTCCATTTTTACAACCTTGTGTATGAAAATGGTCTTTCAAAATTTTACCCAATAATGATTTCCTTTTCCAACATTTAGCTACATAGTGGTTAGACAATCCACAAAAACTACATGGATAAATGTACCACAATTTTTGTTTATCTAATCCATAATTAAAAGGAACATGGGAATATTTACATTGTTTATAATCAATGCTTTTAGATTTTTTCCCATTACCATTTTTACCTTTCATGGGTTGTGGTGGAGGTTTCTCCCTTGCAGTCTCAACTATCCTAGAGCATTCACCTTTTTCATTCTGACCACCAAATTTGAATCTCAAACCTGCATGGTGAGGCCTATCCTCTACTTGAATGGGGTTAGCAATTCCTTGGCCTTATTTTCCAAGGATTTTTCCATTAAATCCCATTTTAAAAAGTAACTTTGAACATATTCCCTTAGTATGTTGTTCAAACTTACAAAAATAATTTTCAACTGATTTAAAATGGGAAGATTCAACAATTGGTGGAATACTTATAGTTATTGAATCATCTTATACAATTTTGGGAGAGGAAGGACCTAATTGTAAAATGGAAAGTTTGTATTTACCCTTCATGTCACCACAAGTTTGTAACTTTTCAAGAGCTCATCCTTGGATTTCAATTCTATTTTCAATTTCTCACATTCCTCTTCTAAGGAATAGTACATTAATATCAAGAGTACATTATCTTCATGGATCTGGTGGTTGAATGCCTCAAGCTCTTGATATTTTCGGTTTTGACAATTATACCATAGTGCATTTGTACCTATCAATAAAAAATGAACCAACTACACAATCAAGCAATAAAATATCAAACCAACTAACTCGATACAAACATGATCCATAAACATGTAGGAACCCCTACTATATTAAATGTTTATGAAAATATCAAGTAAACTTTCCAGATTCTACATATTTTCAACTTGGAAATAATTTGAAATATGATTCAAATGTATTGAAAAACTTATTTAATTGTTAAAAAATCACTCATATCGGTTGTATATTCAAACCAAATTGATTTTCATTACACCCAATTTTATCATTTTAAGTCAAAATTTTCATTATTGATTAAAATTTCATCCAAATTAAAATATGATTTAATATCTCTAAATAATATGAAAACTAAATACAAAATCGAAAAAACACAATATTGGAATTGTTTATGGGGTTCAAAACTTCCTACGTTCCTACCATTAAATTTTATTTTTGCAAGTACATTTCAATAATTTACAAATTAAATAATGAACATTTACACCTACCAAAATACCATGAGAACTTGTGAGCTCTAAAAAATTCATTGTTTACTCTCCATTTTTGTTTTAGGCTTCACAAGGTGGTATTCCCTCTTTTCTCTATAAAAAAACATTTATGTAAAATACTTCATAAGCGTTGTCAATTTTCACTTTTTGGACAAAAATAGAAAACAGTGGTAAAATTACATCTTGAGACCGAAAGTGCTTTCATGGGAAGTATGAGGTCATTCTCGGGTAAATTTTACGTTTAAGGAGGATTTACGGTATCACGGGAAAAGTTTATTATCGTCTTGGATTATTTTCCCCATTTCCAGTGCCTTGGAGGTTCAAGTTTTCTTGAAATGAGGAATTTTGTCCTTGGGGACCCATTACACCAAAATCAATAAACAACCCAAATAGGAAAGTGAGCTAAACATCGCTAACCAATCTCGACGAGCCGGTATATGAGTTGGTTGATGATTATGATGAAGAAGGAGGAAGTGTGATTTTAATAGCTCATGCGAGCTCATGCATGGCTCGGTGAGCCAAGGTCACATTAATTGAGTAGATTTGGTGCACAACTTGGTGTATGGTGACATCTCGGTTGTGGAGCTCTATCGTGGAGGTTCACCAGAGCCAGCTTGGTGGAGTTGATTTCAATCCATGAGTAGGTGACCAAGTTAATGTGGGTGCAGAAAAGTTACCTATTGTAATACCTCAATGGGAAATCAAGTGAGCTCGGTGATGAATGACTCAATAAGCATAGAGATAGCCAAGATCCTAAGTTTAGGTGAGCTCACAAGTGGAAGGGATTGGTGAGCTAAGTTGTGTATTGAGAGGAGCTCGCTTGGGTTGAGGACCGAGCTAAAGAGAAGAAGTAACTCGATCGGTCTAGCTAGGCTATCATGAAGAGATTAATTCACGATGGGGCTTGAGACCAAATAAATGGTTAGCTCAATACATTAGGCAAGGCTATAATCATGATGGAGCAGACATCCGTTGTGCAAGTGAAAAATTACATTTCATTGAGCTAGAGCTTGGCTCGGGAAAGTAGTGGTGAGCTAGTGTGGCTTGATGGGATAAATGGGAGGAGCTCGGCGGTCTTGAAAGAGAGATCACCCCGGGAAAATAGCTCGACGAATCAACATAGAGCTCATTGGGCCAATCGACCCATTTCCATCACTCGGCAATTCACTAAATCGATCAACGTGGGAGGAACGATTGGAGAGCATTAATCCAAGAAATTTGAGCGTCGGTGAGTTTAGGGTTTCATAAAGTGAGCTTGATGTTAAAGAAATGGAACAAGATATTGTTGGACTCAACTTGGAGGCTTGAGGGATATATCTCAATCAGAAATAGTGAGCTCGCAAATAAGATGGTGAAAACAGAGCTCGAAATAATACCTTTCCAAGCATGGCCAAGCTCGGGTAGAAGACGAAATGAAATTTTCAGGTCGACATGCATTAGAAGAAGGATTTTAGTGGATTATTGGACACACACATGTGAGAGGCTGCAAGAGGATCGACTCGAGGACCAAGTGCTTGAGTTGGGAGACAACGCTCTTAAGGTTAGAGTATTTAGATACAACTCAAGCATAATGACAAGGTGTTTACCAATATGGATCCAAAACAATGAAGCAGGAGTTATTTCATACATAGCCCTTTTGGGATTTCAAATATTTTTAAATTGGAATTCACTCGCCATTTTGACAAAGATAATTTGGAAGAGCCCGAAACTATGAAATTCAGATTTTCAGGTTTTCGGGGTTCAGAGGTATCTCATCGTTGGAACTTAGCGAGCGGAGAGTTTGGTTTCCAAAGTCTAAGAGGTGATCTCGGTCAGGGTCCCGAAGTGATTCAATGGAACGCAAAGCATGGCAAGTCATCCGATGATCACGAAGTGGTGCTTGGAGCTCAGAGTTGGAAACAACGACGTGGTGGAGTGGTTTCTGTTTAACTCATTGAGTTGGTTGACCACTGAGAAAATCAAGGAAGGATCCCAAACCGAGTAACTCAATGGATATTCCACGTAGATTGGTCAGTATGAAGGCACCCACCGAGTAATTCAACTTGGATTTTTGGGGAAAGTCTAAGGTAAATATCATCATGCACATGAAGATAGATGATAGCTTGGATTTTGTACGTGATGACTCGCTAGTAGGATCCTGGATCAAGCAGTTGTGTGAAGCGAGTTTTGGTTAAGTGAGCTCAATCATGTTAGTTTATCAAGGGCTTGCTTAATGCATGAGGAGGTCAAGTCATAGGAGCTCAATGATTATATGGTAGGAGCAGTTCGAAAGTAACACAGAATACATCCAAGTAACTCATGACTATGAACTCGAGCTGAAAGGGAGTCCAAATCTTTCTTAGAAGGTTAAATCTTAGTCGATTAGTGAAGCTTGAGAAACTCGAGTGAGCTCACAATATGGAGGCAGGTGTAACTTGTTTTAAGAAATTTAGTAGGTAGATAGCCTAGTGTAGGAAACGATCATGGTTGAGCCACACCGAATGAAGAGATCATTCTAACGAGTGAGAGGTTGAGCCTGTGGGATCTGATGGATAAGATTGGTGGTTTCATAAAGGATATGGATACCTAAACTTTGCTTGGTTTGAAGGATGAGACAGAGCTTGGCGATGAGCTTACATGGAGGATTTTCGTGATGAGACATAGCTCGGTTGGTGCAAAGACTCGTATGGCTATGCACAAGGAGTTTGGCCCTCGAAATAAGTGAGTCATAATATCTCAAAGAGGAGATGGCTCTTCGAGCTAGAAACAAATCAGTTAACAAGGTATCTTGCGGAAATTGACTCATCCATGATGATGAGCTCGGGAGATATAGCTCGACATTGGGGGTGCTTCAGGCTCAAAACAAGCTGAGTTGATTTGAAAAATGGTTTGTCAAGAAAGGAGGGAGCTCGTCTCTCCCAGAGGGTGATCCAATGATGCAGAGCTTGGTGGCGAGCTCGTCTCAAAGTGAGCTTGTTTATGGTGAATGGTGGTAACGAGCCATTATACACTCGGTTGCGGTAGTGGAGAACTAACTCGGTACATAGTTAAGACATGTTGTGGTGAGCCATTAAAGATGGAGCTCGATTTTCCATTCAAGTGAGGATAACTCTACTTGATTGGAAGAACTCGATAAAAATCATGCAAAGCTCATCGATTTGTAGGGAATGGAACCTGATAAGAATAACAAGGCTCGGTGGAGAGTTATTTAGTAGTGAAAGCACTCAGTGCTCGTAGAGCCAAGTCGCGAGCTACACATGCGCGGGGAAGATAAAACATAGAAATCTCAGTAACCACGTAACGAGTCAATCAAGACAAGAATGGAGGTTGAAAACATCAACACGGAACTCAGTAGTGAGCCGTGTAGACATGAGAATTTCACTGAGTTGGAGAGGAAGGTAGCTCATGGAGCGGCGAGCTGACAAGGAATAAGAAGAGATCGGTTCATAAATGGAGATCGGCGCAGAAGCTTGGCTTAGTCGTAGAGAAAAAGACAGCTCATTTTGGAGCTCGATACATTGGTGGTGAGATGGTCTACAAGTAAGGTGAAAGTTGGAGCTCGGTTGATACGATGGCAATGGACTTGGCTAGTACATAGTGCAATGGAGCTCGGACCCAACTCGGTGAGTTGGCTCGGCGAGCCAACCATCAAGTTGGGTTATTTTTGGCCTTTTCCCATAACTTCCCTTCAATGTAAAACAATTTTCAGTGAGGCCCACCATATTTTAAAATTAAATTAATATTTATATTTTAAATATTTTATTAATAATATTTATTATTATTATTAAAATATTTTATTTAAATATTCTTTTAATTAATTGAGAAGATTAGGTCAATAGGGCATTAATGATACATGATGGAACCTTCTCAAGTGGTTCAACCAATTGTAATAAATATATCATGTGCCTTCAATTTAGGAATGTAATTATGACATTTCCTCTTCTCTCTCACACATTCTTCTATAAATGTAAGTTGGAAGCTCATTCCAAAGGGTTCCGACAAGTTAGACAAGTTGGACAGGTTAGACACTTTCCAAGCTTCCCCCTCTCTTCACAAGTTGGGATGTTGTGAATTTGTAGGCTCTCAAGCCTTTCTTCTCAAATTGTAATGGAAACCCATTCCTTTTTCCCTGATGTAATGATGCACTGTGCAAGTGCTTGAAGTAATGGAAATTATGTTTTGTGATCAATTATATGTCCTTTCATGATTTTGTTACTTCTATTTTCCTCTCTCATGTTTGCAGGTGAACTGTGCAACCAGGGTTTCTTTTGCAAGTTTTGGAAGTCATTGTGCTTATCAAGGAGTGAAGTACTGTATGTAAAAGTGGGTTTGTAATGCATGTCATTCTTTCTCATGATCATCTCTCTTCATCGTGCAAGCCGAAATTTGTCTAGCACCACCCTTTCTCCCTAATCCGATGAAATGTTAGCATAGGTCTAGTTAGCCATTTATCTTCCTTAGAAGTAGTGTTGTGTTTAGTTTAGGAAGAGGAAGCTAGCCTTCTCCAGAGGTTCACCTCAAGCCCAAGTCCCACAACTTGAGAGGTGATCCCATGTTACCCAATCACATCGAATTTCGTGTTCACTTTCAAACCATTCTGGGGTGCAGTGATTTGGCGATAACCATTTTTGGCATGCTCGGTGGGACAAGAGGCACATATTTCATAGGTGTGTGTATTTTATTCACTTCATTTCATTATTTTTTTGTGTGCTTAGTAAAATTTCAAACTTAAGAGGTATTCCCAAGCACAAATGGCGACTCCATTGGTCAAATTACCCCACTCTCTATGTCATAGAACTTCAATTTTACTCATTTCCATGTAGTTTTCTTCCATATCCTTCCATTTTTCCTCCCATTCATGAATTTGTTCAATCATGATTTTGTTTCCTGATTAAGTTCCCACTTGTACCAAGAGCAACACTTTCCATATGCAAGCTACTTTAACCCACCCCCAACTCCATTTTATGATCAGAATCAACAACATGCATATGCCTGCGAGAAAAGTCATGATCGTTTGATTTTTCTCCTAACTATGTAGATTTTCAAGGTCGGGAACATGCGAGATGATGGAGGAAGATAAAAATTACGACTTAAAATGCAGAAACTAGAGGCATGCATGGTACAATCTAGAGCCACAACTCAAATGAGGGCATTCAAGAATGGCTTCAAGGCAGCTTATCCATGGGTTGGCCCTATGCCAAGTTTTTACAACTTGCAGGAAAAGATTACTTTTATGACTAAAATGTTGCCTCATCTTGAAGGTTGGATCGAAGAAATAGAGGCCTATGAGTTTGATGCAATGCAATCTTATCAATTGGTAAGCCCTACACCACCACCTCAGAGTTCTCTTTCCATTTCTCAGTCAATGTCATTTCAGTCCAAACCTCAAATTTCAATATTTTCACCATATGCACATGCTAAGAGTTTCATTCCTTCATTTCCTATCTTTCCATCTCATCATGAATCTTTTGTTCCCTATTCTTCCGGAATTTCTTTTTGAAAATGACACCAACACAAGAATTTTTACCTCTTCCGCTATCTCAAACAGTGAGGGAGGTCATTGAATCCCAACCCACCCCTCCTCTTATAGTTCCAAATCCATTTTGGGAAGAACATGCTTATACTAAAGATGAAGAGGGGATGTTCAGAAGCTTAATAAGGATGAAATTTCAAAAAAATTGAAGGAGCAGGTGGAAGATTGAATGCAAAGAATGTTCCCCGTTAACTCATCCTCTGTCAAAATTTGAGATTCAAGAGCAGATGGTGGAGACTAAAATTGCACAAGAACAAGTACAAGATGATGGTGAGCATCGGTCTATGTGTTCAAGATGCAACATACATGTTGGCACTATGTTTGTGGAAACTGTTGATTCCTCACCAATTGCAAAGTCGGTTAAAGAAGAAAATGTGCAAGCTGAAGAAGAAGGACTCTCAAGTGTACAAGGTGATTTTTATGAGTGCAATGATCCTACTTGTCAGGCATGTCAAGAACTTGCTACATTTATGGAGCATTGTAGCAAATTTCCAATATCTTCATCGAATGCAACAACCAATCATAGCAGGATTCTTTCCATGGTAGATTCGAAGTTTCAAGTGTAGATTATACCATGCAGAAGTTTCAAATTCTTCCCTTTCTTTGTCTTTTCAAAACTCTATTTTCTTAGATGAATTTGATCTTGAAAATTTTATGTTTGAAAGACGAGGAAGTTCATGGAGAACCAGCCAATTATTCAGAAACATCATAAGGGAGGTTAAACCCTTTGCACGGTGGAGAACAAAGAAGCAAGTTATCTCTGTAAGATTTGGAAGAATATTTGGATGAAAAATAACCTATGGAAATACCCATTTCTACTATTCCATTATCTAGCCTTCAATGTAAGTTTCCTAGTGTTATGCAAGAACATGCTCAAGGACCACATGTAGTTTTAAGATATCCTCTTGAATTTGAATCGGAAGGATTAGATCTCTTACCATATTCATTTAATGAAAAGAGAGAGAGTGCACGGAGAAACTAAGTCTAATTTAGAGGCTTTGGGTGGAGATGACATTATTGAGAGTTTCTTGCTCTCAATTGTGGAGTCAAATTTGTTTGATGAACAAGTGATGGTGGAAGAAAACCAAGGGGTTGTGATTCCCTTAATTTTCATTAAAAACCCATGAAAGAGTTTCGTCTTGTAGGTTTCATGTGGGATGAGGAGATTAGAGATGCAAAACAACTTTTTCTTCAAATGGAAGTGGAACTCTTATATGAACAGTATGCTTCAAACACTTGTAGTGATTTTCAAGTAGTTTCATTTGAGGCTGTAAGAAATTCAAGAAAGTTGCATGTCATGGAGGAATTTCTTGTTATCAAAAAAGGGAAAAGGAATGAAGGAGATACCACTTTCATACCATTCACACAGGTAGAAGATCAGTTGTTTGTAGATGGTAAATAGGAGAAAAGTCAGCTCATGGATCATCATTCTTTTCAAGGAAGTCTTTCGGTAGATTTTCTTGTCAAAGTTGAATTTCATAACAAAAGGAATATTCAATGAGTTAGACCATGTCCTATCAGGTGCACTGGCTTCGTTGAATCTCATTTTCACACATGAGGATCTATTTTTGAAGATGGTGTGTAGAGCACACAAACAAGGTAGAGACTTGCGCGCCATGCATTGGCTATTTTTGGAGGATCGACTACAAAGCACTTTGCATGGATGCAGGAGCTAGGAATAGATTTATCATTGTAGTTAACTAAAGGAATTCTATTGTTAGCACACTTGCATGTGTGGCTATGTTTGTAAAGGCGTGGCTAATAATAGCATGTGACCTATTTTGGGATTGGATAAGCGGTGAAGGGAAAGTCCCCACCCTTATAAATATGTAGTGAACTACGTAGTACATATATAGAAGGATATAGAGAGATAGAGAGATATGTATGTATGTATGTGTGCAAGATTGGATTATTGTATCAAATCTGTGTGTGCATGGGCATATGAATATACTAATGTAAAAAGCTTTATGTGTAATTGTCATGTTTAATATATGGAGGATATTGGCTAAATCTAAGTGTTAATCCTGTGTGTAATTGGATCTTGTATGTTCTTGATTTCCATCATGATTATTATTTAAATTTGTTCTTCCTTAGATCTAGATCTGTCATGCACTATAGAATGATGTATCAAATATGGATCTGTATGTTTTAAGTCTTCATCATGCTAACATCCTGCAACAACAACCATAAAGAGGGGCTTGGTACCTTGTGTGTTCGCTTTGGTGAGCGCTCGGCCTAGGCTGAGTGATGTGCCAACGCATTTGGGATCTTATTGGTAAATTCTAGGCTGCATCATTGGTTTCGTTTCTGGGACCTCTTTTTCAGTTGTTTCCAGGATGGTTCATAATGAATACATACTAGTTGAATCTAGCAATTATTGAGGATTGGATACATGATCTGGAGGAAGAATACGCACGAAGGTTCAGCACTGGATCTGAGTTTAACGCATGCACTTGGGTAGAGAAGAACTTGTATGACAATTTATATGAGAGCTTCTTTGCTATTTTTCCCGGTAGAGCTATATGAGTGGATGGTTGCTTATGTGTCTAAATGGAATTGGAGATATCGCACACTTGTTTGGACGCAGGAAGAATTTCAAGCCCTTTATGATGTTGATTTGATCTAGACTCATGTGGTGTAGATACGTGGTTCCATGTGGTGTTTTAAATAGTTATATCCTGGAGTATTCAATTTCTACGTATTCTTGTCTAGAGGTAGCTGAATTTCAATTTTACGGTATCCCAGAGGAACATATTTACAAGGCATTCCCACTGGCAATTAAGATCTTGATGGTAACCCTAAATTTGGAAGAAAAACCTATGGCTAGCTAAACCCCACCATGCGCGGGGGTAGGAATAGGATTGGTGAAAGATGGAAGACTTAGCGATAGAAAGGAAGAGGGAAGAAAGGTGGCTTAAGTATAATGAGGTGCATGAGGGAGATAGAGAAGCATGTGACATTGCAGAGCGGATGGCATTGAGGAGAGAGATGGCTCATGAAGGATTTGGAGCTCACGTAGAAGATGTGGAGCTAGAGCATCAGGAACTCCCCCATCTGGGAAAGCATGACAAGGAACCCTCCCCCGGCCTCACAAGGAGCGTGCCAGTAGAGATGACTGGGCCACGGGTGTGCATCTGAACCTACCTGATAACCTAGCCCTTGTTCTTGGTTTTCATATATCTAGTATGACAAGTAGTTAACAAGCTAATTTAGGAAGTAAGAGAACCGAGTAAGTTAGAAAGCAAGTACATCAATGACAGGGAAGATGACTTCATTATTTTTTGGGGGTACACTTTCAGGTGCATCGATCCACATAGAACGTGAGTGCACAGAATTTTGGATTCACTTCTGGAAGTGGAACTACTTCACAGACCATGTGGGGTTCAGTATAGTACCACTATCGGAGCACAGGGGAGTACATCTACAGGTCCTATTCCAACTACAGGTGGAGGATCAGGAGGTATAGGTGGTTCTAGTTCTAGTGGATCTGGTGGTTCTAGAGGTAGAGGAAACACATGAGGTTTTGGATCAAGTGGGAAAGGTCTCACCAACCCCAAAATATTTACATGGAGATGTCTCTTTGTCTCCCGAAGTATAGAGGTATAGAAGATGTTGTTGAACATGTGCACATGTGTGAAATATTGTGGTGTGCAAAAGGGATCACAACTTATGAGCGCAAGGCAATCCAATTTGCTACTACATTATAGGGACATGCACATAGTTGGTATAGAAGTTTGACCCTGATCAAACTTGCATGGATTATGCAGCATTAAAGGATGTTTTCTTAAAAGAGTTTTATATCCCAGAATTTGAGTAGAAGAGTATAAGCGTGCTCAAGGATATCAAACAAGGCACTACTGAGAGTGTACGTGAGTATGATGCCCATTTTAAAACACTTTTATCTAAGCTTTCTTATGATATTCATGCAAGCCAACATGCACAATGGTTTGTTGGAGGATTGATTACACCATTTAGAAGGGTGTTGTCACATAAAACATACACGATCTTCATGTGAAGTGCTTGAGGAAATTTACGTGATGAGGTAGTTGGGAGTATTGACACTGGTGTTAGCCCATTCTTAGAGGCAAAATACAAGCTATGTAAAAGTAGCTAGAGAAACTATCAGCAAATTCAGCTCATGAGACATGCTCAGGATTTGGTGTACAAATTGTGAAGTGGAAGGTCACACCAAGGATAGTTTCCCCACAGATCCATATGTTCATTATTGTTAGACTGTGAGATCTATCATTTGAATCATGATGCTAGCCATTGTCCTTTATTACAACGCGCGATAAGGAAGAATGTATCCTACTATTGTAAGATTTTCGGTCCATGACTCATGATACTGAAGATTGTAGATTGATTGGTCAGATCCATGATGTTATAGACATTGGGGTATGATAGACAAGTGTATCGGATAATTCTAAAAGTAAGAATGAGCACCAGGATCGGGATCACAATCAAATGTGCTATGATAGGAATGAGGGACATTTTGAAGGAGGTCGTGGAAGAGGGCATGGATATCGAGGTGGATATGGAGGATGAGGCCATGGTGGAGGAAGAGGTGAGTTTCCTTGTGGGACGTGTTATACATGTGGATCTCCTGATCACTATAGGCATGAATGTCCCCAAAATATCACATGTTCTTTCTGTGGAAAGAATCATAGCTATGAGGAGTTCCCAGACTTGTATGAGCATCTTAGTAAAAACATAAGTAGGAGAACAAAGGCACATGGGGATGGTTAGAATCCAGTGCGTGGTGGAAAATCAAGTGGATGCCCAAGTTAGCACCATAACCTGAGGCATTAACCGTGAAAATTACCACACAAGCTGAAGTGGCACGCAAAAGAGGCATTATACAGAAGCCTACAATCACTAAGGAGGAGGTTTTGCATGCAAGGTACCCAGATCCTACTCATCAGAAGGAGGTCTATCAAGAGACCATGGAGGTCCTCAAAAATCTTCAAGGTGAAATACAATGTTTAAAAGAGCAGTCAAGAAAGATAGAACAAAAGAAAGAAGCAGAAAGGTCCCATATGATATTGATGACATCAGAGAGGTATGTAAAATGTTACGCTAGGAGAATATTATTCCATTATTAGGGAATTGGTTGAAGGGGAACACTCCACATGCAAGCACTGAGAATGAATGACAGATCCTACATGCAAATCTTCCCCTTGATAGCATTGACTATGACAAGGAAATCACTTTGAATGTTGTTGTAGATGGTTGGCTTTTGAGAAATATCTTGATTGATATAGGTGCGGAAGTCAATGTTCTTACATTAGATGCATGGGTGCAAATGGGGAGACCTCCATTACAACCATCATCTAATGTGTTGTTTATGGCCAATAGGACTAAGGCCACTCCCATAGGAGTTTTAAAGGATGCATCTATAACAATACAAGGGGCCAAATTCACTAGAGATTTTGAGGTATTAGCACTCACGGAAGTAGATAACTTTCCAGCTTTTCTTGGGCACCCTTGGTGTTATGCAAATAATGTTGATTTAAGGTTCAACAAAGGATACATCAGTTTTGAAAACAAGGAGGAATGAGTTGTAATCCCTTTAATAGATGGAAAATCTACACCGTATGTTGAGCCTTTGAGTGAGGAGGACTTAAACAGAATTTATGTGTGCGTTATTCAAGACCCAGAGGTCATTGAGCCATCAAAGGAGGGCATCCTTCAATGGGAAGATGCACAATCTATTAGTGATACTATGAGTATTTCTTGTGATAATTGGGCTCATGGTACTTATGAACTAGTAGGGTGCGAAGTAAAGAAGTGCGATTACATGGAAAAATGGACTTCACTCTGTTCGACGAATAGGTAGCTCAATACCTTGGTATACTAGGGTGGAAGATCTTCCAAGTATTTTTGCAAGCCATGGAAGCACAATGGATAGACCAAGTTTAGAGAGAAGGAAATGTTAGCATATACCTGCGGGACAACAAATGTTGGTGGGTGGTTCACAGAGATAATCTTATGGAATGGAATGAAATCAGGATCACTCTATCTACTGGTTTTTCAGGAGTAATGCACCTACTCAAATCTGCACTTATCATGGTAATCAACCTATTCAACACCACATCAACAGTGTGAGAGACTCTGGTTGAGGGATGAAGCATTACCACCTTCACTCTGGGTGCATAAAATATATTCCACTCTACAAGGATGTGCACGCACTTGGTATGTATATGCAGAGCTACATAGAGAAACTAGAAATTGGCAAGATTTGATTACAGGAATGGTCCAGACTTTTGACTACTTCTCTTCTAAGCCTTGATAGAAGAGGCATTAAAAATTTGTCAAGCACTTAACTATGGGGATAGTGCAAAGGGGAAGAGCTCATTAGGAATTATTTGGTGAGACAAAGTCGGGGCATTTTGAAGAGGAGAAGAACTGGACTCTATACTACTTGAACGTGCTTTCCTTGAGAAAGAAAAAGGAAAGATGGTCTATATAGTGGATGATGAGGAAGTTGAAAATCTAGATGTTGATCATTCACAAGGAGTGTGTGAGGTCTTGGATAGTGTAGATAAGGATACACGTGCATATCATGAACCAATGAAGACAAAGAAAGTAAATATAGGGTCAGAAGTTGAGCCTAAGGAGGCCATAATTGGAGACTATTGGTCAGAATCGGAAGTGGCAAAAATTATTGAGTTACTACGGGATTATCAGGACTTATTCCCTCGGGGGTATCATGAACTTAAAGGCATGCATGAATCACTAGGGGAGATGAAGATAAAGCTTAAAGAAGGTGTGCACCCAGTTAGAAAGAGACCTTATAGAATGAATCCTAATTTGTGTGAAAAGGTAAAAGAAGAGATTGATAAAATGTTGAAATCTGGAATCATTCGACCCCTGGATGAGTCAGAATGGGTTAGTCCAATGGTGATTAGTATCAAGAAGGATGGTCGGATTAGAATCTGTGTAGATTATAGGGAGCTGAATGTTGCATGTGTGACAGACCCCTTCCTACGCCATTCACTGAGGAAATATTGGAAGGCGTGGTAGGGTGAAATATATTCATTTATAGATGGGTTTTTGGGTATCATCAGGTTAGGATTGCCCAGGAGGATCAAGAAAAGACAACTTTTACTACTGAATGGGGCAACTTTTCCTATACTGTGATGCCTTTTGGATTGAAAAATGCGCATGTTGTATTTTCACGGATAGTTGTTCAGGCATTCAAATATTTTATTCACAACTTCTTATGCAGGTTTATTTAGATGATTGGACAGTATATGGGCTTGTTAAGGATCATTGTGACAATCTATGCTTAATGTTTGAATGATGTAGATAGTTGAGTATCTCTTTGAACATCAAGAAGTGCATATTTGCTACACCATTTGGAATATTATTAGGACACATAATCTGCAAGGAAGGTTTGTTGGTTGATCCAACTAAGATTGTAGTCATTCTAGGCCTAGAAGCCTACCAGTCAGAGTGAGGTGCGTGGATTCTTGGGTTCACTAGGTATTATAGAAAATTCATAAAGGGGTATGCCAAAGTTGCCACACCTTTGGAGGAGTTATTGAAAGGAAAAGGTACATTCTACTAGGGAGAACCACAGCACGCACATTTGAGACATTAAAAGAGAAACTTACTACCACGCCTATTCTGTGTTTTCCTTCATGGGACCAACCATTTCATGTACATGTGGATGCCTCTAGCATGGCCATTGGTGTGGTGTTGGCTCACCTGGAGAGGGTATTATAGATCATCCTATCTATTTTTCTAGTAGAAAGTTGACTCCTGTTGAACATAATTATACAACTACAGAGCGTGAAGCTTTGTCAATGATCTATGCACTACACAAGTTTAGACAATATCTGCTAGCTACACCATTTGTATTTTATACAGATCACATGGCATTGAAGTATTTGGTAAACAAGCTTGTCTTATAGGGGCACTATGTAGATGGGTACTCTTATTTCAAGAATTTTATTTCACAGTTGTGGTAAAACTAGGGAAAAGTAATTATGGACTAGACCACTTGTCTAGAATACATTCAGGAGAGGAAGCACAGACAATTGAAGAAACCATGCCAGATGCATAGTTATATAGGTTACAATGCATGCCATCAGAACTAGAAGACATTTATGTCTTTCTACAAATTGGTATGGCACTAGAAGGAATGAAGGCCTTAGAAAAGAAACAACTTGCTATACATGTGACACCTTTTATGTTGATCAGCGGTGACCTATACAAGTTAGGTAGAGATGAAGTATTGCATCATTGTGTATTGGAGCATGAGCACACATGGATATAATGGAGGAATCTCATGGTGGTATTGCAGGTGGCCACTATGCGGGTGATGCTACTATGCGCAAGATCCTACTTGTTGGATTATGGTGGGAGACCCTGTATAAAGATTGTAAGGCATATTGCAAGGTGTGTGATCATTGTCAGCATCTAGGAAAACCAGGGAAAAGAGATGAGATGCCTTTAAGACCTATTTCTAGTGCAGAACCATTTGAGAAATGGGCTATTGAATTTGTAGGACCTATTTCACCGGTCATGCGTAGGACTGGATCACACTACATCATTACTTGCACAAATTATCTCACAAGGTGGGTAGAAGCAACACCTACGAAGGATTGTACAATAGCTACAACAACTAGGTTTCTATGGGAAAATGTTCTTACAAGGTATGGATGTCCTTTGAGTTTGACAAGTGATAGGGGCACACATTTTTTGAATGAGACAATAAGGATATTATTAGATGATTTTATGATTGCACACCATAAGACTACACCTTACCATCCTCAGGAAAATGGAATTGCCGAGGCTTTCAACAAGATTTTGAGCCAGACATTGACAAAAATTTGTGATGTTGGAAGAAAGGATTGGGATGACAAAGTATCTGTTGTACTTTGGGCATATAGAACAACTTATAAGAGGTTGAACAAAGCCACACCATTTCAGTTAGTGTTTGGCGCAGAAGTCATTCTTCCTATGGAATTCATGTTACCTTCTTTACGTATCGTGCATGCGTTGGAGGTCTAGCTGATGAGCAAGCTTTTAGAAGAATGATTGAAAAGATGATCAAGTTGGATGAATGACGATAAATAGCATGTTGGAGTTAGAAGCAAAGAAAAGGCTAGGAAGAAATCATGGCATGATAGACACATCAGGGATAAGAAGTTTGAGATTGGACAAATGGTGCTTCTTTATGACTCTAAGTTCTTACGCCATCTAGGAAAACTCAAGGTACATTGGTTGGGGCCGTATGTTATCACTTACATCCTTGAAACAAGTGCTTTCAGTTAGAAGCACTTGATGGAACATGGCTACCTGGTTACTTTAATGGGAGTAGGCTGAAGCCCTACTATAAATAAGTCTTCTTGGTGTTTGTAATAAGGAAGTGTTGCCATTTAGATTAGGTTTTCAATTATGTATTTCCTTAATGTATTTCCTTCACTTATGCTATGCTTTGTCAATTTAGTTTGTTCTTGTGTAATAAGCATGCTTGCGCGCATGAAGCTAATTACTATTTGAAGCATTTTTATGCGAGAGGACTACACATACTTTTAGTGTGGGGTGGTTGTTGATATCTAGGTACAAGACTATTGGAATTGAAAGGTGAAAGGAATAAGCTACTAACGGGTGTTATTCAAGTTAAAGGATTGCTTCTAAAAAGTGACCAAAGATGGAGATGAATGAAGGGATAGTATAACATGAGGTAAGTAGAGGCCATGGAAACTACTAGTGGAAGGTGCAGTGATGAGGTACTCGGGTGCAAGGAAGCGCTAAAGAGAAGTCTATGACCAGAGGGTAGGAAGGCATGCTAGAAGGTTATAGTTGGGGCATGAAGATGTACCATGCGGAAAGAATGAAATTGGTCAATTAATGAGAGGACATTTGGTAGGTGAAGGAGTAATAAATGCATCAAAAATTTGAAAATCTATATATAAGGATGGGATGTGAGTTCATTTTTACCATTGTGATTAAGAGAATTTGAAAGGAGCTAAGTACGAAAGAGTTGAAATCAATCGTGTTGAGGTGTGAAGGGTGTGAAACCAGACCTGTGACAAAGAGATGATTGTGCATGCTGAAAAGAAGCTTCACACATCCCCGGTGGTGAAGGGTTTGAGTGAAGTAAGGCATTAGAAAGGAGTGAGGGCATGTGATTCCACCTAGGGCATTGAATCAAGCTAGGGTTTGATTCACACATTGTAGAAGTTCAAGAGGTGAGTATTTTTAGAGGATTACAAGGTAGAAATGGCACCAAAGAAAGCAGCTATAGTAGGAGTGAAGGGAAAGAAGAAAGAAGAAGAGGAGATGACTCCTGAAAGAAACTTCTCTAAAATGCAATATCCAGAGGGGGTTATAGTAGGCCAGGAGTGGGATTCTCACATCTGGAGAAGAAAGGTAAGTGAGTACAACCACCGTACCATAGAGAACAAGAAAGAGATTTGGATGCCTTGTTGAACACAAAGACAAATAAGTGCATGCAGAAGACATGCCGGTATATGACGATGATGGTGAGAATATTTTGAAAAATATTGGAGTTTACCAGCTATATGAGCTCCCTTATTTTGGTAAATATGAGCCCTTGTACCAATGGCTTATGATAGGGTACACGAAGATTTATTCTACTTTGCAGGATGCAGAGTAAGAATTTCATCCACGCTAATCTCCATGATACAAGGTTGAAGGGCACATGGGAAGATTTGAAGAGTGACTTAATAGACAAGGCCACAATTCTAGAGACCAAGAGGGAGTTGGGGTACACCAAGGGTCCACGCGGCATGGACATAGACAAACTAAAGAAGTATCCAATTGTAGGCAGCTGCACACCTTGTTACAAAACTAAATGACCAAGAGAGGTGGTCACAAGTGAACACCATGTGGTTGCATTGCAAGGAAGATTTGAAGGGGTAGTAGTATAATATTTCAAGCTACATTGCAGAAAATATCATCAAAGAAGCGCTCATGAGGAAAGATCAGTTTCGGGGCTGTTTTTTTGTCTTTGGTGTTCATGGAAATCGGGGTACCTGATGGACCAAAAGAAAAGATATGGGAGTATCCTATGGAGAACAAGTCACCACGAATGATTTAGCAAGTACTTGTGTGAAGGATCGATGACCAAACCAGTCAAGAAAAGGGATGAGAAGTGGTATGATAGGCTTTGCATGGCATTTGAAGAGGAATGGTGCATACCCAAAGAATTACCTTCGGTAGTTGGGAAGGCGAGTTTAATTCATTGTGTACCAACAATTTTTGCATCGTGGTTCACTATGAGAGATGGAGCATGGAGCCCTTAGTGCAAGTTACCTTATGCCTTCATAGCAAGGTATTTTCAGGCATCGGTTCATATATTTTCAGATGCACGAATATTGACATTCAATGCAGACAAGGTAGATTGTGACTACCACACGCTAAGGAAGAAGTATGTATATCCAAGGAAAAGTGCATATATTGAAAGGCTCATTTAGATGTGTTGAGCATAAATCCAGTAAGTTTGGCTATTGGAGACGTTGGAGAAGCACTTGTGTACCTCTAACTGAAGCCCAAGCTAGAAAATAACAAGTATGTGGAGAATGAGTTCGCGCTCCCAGGCCACCAAAAGGTAAGCATACCATGGAAAACATTCCAACACCAAAGCCCATAGAGACAATTAAAGTAGAAGATGATGAAGATGAGTGTGAGGATAGTGGTGGTTTGGAACATAGGAGGAGGTAGCCATCAGATAAAAGAGAATTAGAGCACGTGACTATGCCAACTCATGGGAAGGAAGAAGAAGAGGATCCAGAAGTAGTGCAGGGAGAGCGTCGTTTCAAGAAAGTATTTAGGTGAACAAGGACTCAAGGTGCTACTCCACAATCGGTATGTAGATCACCTCACCTATCTCCATGAGAAGGAGACAACTGAGAAAAGGAGAAGGAAGTTGAAGTTGGGTGAAGAAGAGGTAGAAGAATCGAGGAAAGTGTGCGTTAGAGTCTCCTACACCACCTGAATATGAGGAGAACCATAGAGATAGGGAGGAGCAACAAGAGGAGCCAAAGGACAAAGAAATGAAGGATGGAGAAGAAGGAGAAAAGGAGACAGGAAAATCAACACACATGAGACTACTCAGGGATATATCGGAACAAACTCCAAATCTTGAAGCTCAGTTCTAAGGGGCCTAGAACAAAGAGAATGAGTGGAGAACACAGTGCACCAATCATGGGCTATGCTGAGGACACAAGTAAAATTGTATCACCCATTTCCAGAGCACTGTGACACAAAAGGATTTATATGGCTGGGAGTTGATGGATGAAGATATGGAAACCATGCGCAAGGAAGCAACTCTCATGGTCGATGCACACACATATGGATGAACTAGACTTTGATGTGTGTGAGGAGTCATGCGTATCAAGGAGGTTGAAGAAGACACCCCAAGCTAGACACATAATAGTAAAGCCTATTGTTATGTCCGATGAGTAGGTAAGCAATGCATTGGTGAAGGTTTCCATAGAAGTGGCATGTAGAAACATGGATAAGGCTGCAACCATCAGGGCACTACGAGAGGAAATCAAGGAAAAAGATACACAAATAGCGCTGACACAAGAAAAAGACTTGGAAAAAAATAATAATGCATTTCATCAGCATGGTAGAGGCCATTGGGACCATGTCTTCGAAAGCGTGCCCACATCTAGAGTCTAAGGTACTAGAGCAATTCCCCTCAGTAATGCACTATGTAAGGACTTTGGTAGATTTGGTACTTGAAGATGAAACCATGTGAATGCCAACACCAAATAATCTGAGCAAGAGGAAAAAGGAAAAGGATACAGTGATAAGAAATATCATCTTATGAAGGACTGCTATAAGCATTGTGGGAAGAACTGAAGAAGGTGACCAAGCCTTGAACATATGTACAGCTCCAGAGGTGCTCATCAAAATAAAAACCTTGGAGGAGGACAATGAAGTCTTGAAGGTGATGAAGGATGATACATTGGGCACATAGAATGGTTAACACTTGTCAAATAGAAGTGTGAGGCCCTTGCAGCAGCACAAGAACCACACAAGGAGTGGTTGGATGAGCTTGGGAAACTCATCGCGTAAAAGATGGATTTATTGGAGGAAGGATGACTGCAATGTCCAGCATTGTGTTGGTCTTACAGAATGAGAAGGGTGAAATTACACAAGATGAATTGAAGTCCATTGCTGTGGAAATTCTAGAAAAAGTAGAGGAAGCGCTCATTGAGTGGCAAGACCTTGGAGGCCGAAATAAAGGAGGAATATCTGAGTTAATCCTTCAAGTTGAAGATAGATGAAATGTAGAGTAACATTATTCTTTATTTATAAAGATTCTTTTTATTCTTTCCATTCACATTCTTTGATTCATTTTGGAGACAACCATTTCAGGGATGCAATGAAATTAGTGTGGGGTAATGTTGATATAATACTTATGAAGGCACACAAGAAGTCCACATGGGGAAAACAGGCATGTTTAAAGGTGCGAATGGATAAGGAAACACACGTGCGTGGAGGATAAGTTCATATTTCAGGACTTAGCCATTTTCACACATGAGGATCTATTTTTAGAGATGGCGTGCAGAGCACACAAACAAGGCGGAGACTTGCGCGCCACACATTGGCTATTTTTGGAGGATCGGCTACAAAGCACTTTGCATGGATGCAAACTAAGAATAGATTTATCACTATGTAGTTAACTAAAGGAAGTCTATTGTTAGCACACTTGCATGTGTGGTTATGCTTGTAAATGTGAACGTGGCTAATAATAGCATGCGACCTATTTTGGATTGGATAAGCGGTGAAGGGAAAGTCCCCACCCTTATAAATATGTAGTGAATGTAGTGTATATATAAGATATAGATGATATATAGAGAGAGAGATATATGTATGTATATGTGTGCAAGATATGGATGATTGTGTCATATATGTACCATGGGCATAGAATAATACTACTATAAGAATCTTCTGTGTAATTTTCATGTTTAATAGATGGAGGATATTGAATGAATCTAAGTGTTAATCCTATGTGTAATTAGATCTTGTATGTTCTTGATTTCCATCATGATTATTATTTAATTATGTTCTTCATTAGATCTCGATCTTTCATGCACTGTAGAATGATGTATTAGATATGGATCTGTATGTTTTAAATTCTTCATCATTCTAACATCCTGACAACAACCTTAAAGAGGGCCATGTACCTTTAGAGGTGCTTCGGGTGAGCTCTTAGTCTAGGTTGAGTGATGTAAGCATTTGGGATCTTATTAGTAAATTCTAAATCAAAGCTCGAGGAGAAGTCATTCACAAGTCACATTCATTTCAGAATGTGAGGGTGAGTTTCATAAATGAAAGGATAAATTGTTATGTCTCTACAAAACAAATGAAAGAATCTAAAAGAGGCATATGATGCCTTGGTGGACCAGGTGAATAATTGGGATTATTTTAGTTTTCATTTTCAATTTCAGCCATGTCCGTTATCACATCATCTTCATGGCTGCCCAATGGGGTGAAGCTAGTTTACATAGGGATTGCGGGGTTTGTTTAGCTCACCTATGATTTGAGTTAGTGTAGGGTAGTATATGTTTTCCTTTAGAAGAATAATGCATTTTCACACCCTGCATATTTCAATTGGGCGCATGTATGGTTTTCAATGTTATGTGTGTTTTTTCCTTTCGCTCTAATGTTATTGAGCTACATTGTTTCATCATTGGAAGGTGTAAGGAAGAATGAAGGTTCAAGGTTTCCATAAGAGTTTCATGATCTACCTCATTCAAAATTCTGTAGTGTTCCATAGATGTCAAGCATTCAACGCTTGTAATATACTTCATGGTTAGCATTCGAGAGAGGTCTAAGATCGGATGCTTAAGAGAATTCCAAGATTTATCACAGAGGATGAAAATTGCTATCAAGATTCCAATATAGACTCCATGCTCATTAGATAACACTTAAAAGGCTAGATGGAATCATGCTTAGTAAAGCATCCCTAATAGGTCACCAAAAATGTTGTCAATTTTTGCTATTTGTTACTTCCTCGAGACAAAAATGGACAACGGTGTAAAATTACATCTTGAGACCGAAAGTGCTTTCATGGAAAGTATGAGGTCATGCTTGATAGGTAAATTTTATCTTTTAAGGAGGATTTATGGTATCACGGTAATATTTTATGATAATCTTTTATTATTTTCCCCATTTCTAGGTCTTGGGGTTCAAGTTTTCTTGAAATGAGGAATTTGGTTGGATGGGGACCCATTGATCAAAATCAAGTAGAAAGCAGCCCAAATGAAGAAAGTGAGCTAAACATCCCCCAACGAAGCTCGAAGAGATGTTAGATGAGTTGGTTGATGATTACGTTAAAGAAGGATGCGATTTGATTTTAATAGCTCATGTGAGCTCATGCATGGCTTGATCTACTTTTTAAATGAATGTGTTCTTATGAATGAGCCAAGGTCAGCATAACTTGATTAGATTTTGTGCACAACTCGGTGCATGGTGATAGCTCATTTCAAGGAGCTCTATCGTGAGGTTATTAGGAGCTGGATCGGTGGAGTTTATTTCAATCCATTTAATAGGTGAATGAGTTAATGTGGGTGTAGAAAAGTAACTTATTAAGGTTAAGAGCTAAATGGGAAATCGGGTGAGATTAGGTGATGAATAACTCATAAACATAGAGATAGACCATGTTCTAACTTTAGGTGAGCTCACAAGTGGAAGGGATTAAGATAAGTTGTATATTTAGAGGAGCTCACTGGGTTTAGACCAAGATAAAGAGAAGAAGTATCTCATCGGTCAACCTAGGGCTATCATGATAAGATCCACTCACGATGGTTTTTAGGACCAAGCGAATGGTTAGCTAAACATGAATAGCAAGGCTTATAATCATGATGACACAGAGATATCCATTAAGGAGTAATATAAAGTGAAGATATGACATTTCATTGAACTAGAGCTCGGCTCGGGGAAAGTAGCGGTGAGTTAGTGTGGCTTAATAGGACAAATGAGAGGAGTTCGGTAGAGTGATAAGAGAACTCACCCCAAGAAAATAGCTCGACGAATCGACATAGAGCTGTGAATTGGGCCAATCGATCCATTTCCATCACTCTAAAAATTCACTAAATTAAATCATTCATGGGAGGAACAATTGGAGAGCATTAATCCAGAGGAAATCGAGTGTTGGCAAGTTTAGGGTTTCATAAAGTGAGCTCGGTGTTGGGAAATGGAGCAAGATTTTGATTGGACTCAACTTGGAGGTTCGAGGGATATATCTCGATCGAATAGAGTGAGCTTGCAAATAACATGGTTAAAGATGCTAAATAATACCTGAATTTTAAGCATGGCAAAGCTCGGGCGGAAGATGAAATGAAATTTGTAGGGTTTACATGCATTAGAAGAAGGATTTGAGTGGATTATTAAACAAATACACAAGTGAGAGGCTCGGAAGAGGATCGACTTAGGGACCAAGTAACTCGAGTTTGGAAAGAGATCTCACAAGGTGGGAGCATTGAGGTAATGAATTAGGCATAATGACAAGGTGTTTCTTGATATGGACTTGATGGTTGTAATGAGAGAATACAAATCTTTGTGGAGTGAGAGTTAAGAATGTAAAAAGAAAACTACTGAATGGTCAGCTTTTGTAACACTTTAACTATTTTACTTCCTCGAGCATTCAAGTGTTGATATATGATTTCTTTATAAAAGGATGTGTTCCTTTGATTGTGAAGTCATGCTTGATATGTCTTGTATCTTCTTTCAGTGATTGAAGATCTTTAAGCTAGAGTCGAGAATATGATTGGACTCTTTTATTTCTTTCATTTTGCACACGAGTTTAACCTCGATCTCGGAATGAATTGTGGATTTATCCATCTATAAGACCTGAGCCTTGGATCGGTGGCATTGATCCAAGAGATGCTTTAAGTTTATTCGGGATGAACAAAAATTATAGACCTTACGAAGGTTGCGAGTGCGAATGCGTTGAATAAGCTATTCAGAGTCTAACTTTCGGGGTGATCGTGTTAAATGAATTGGTTCCGATATCGTAATATCGGGAAGGTCTTGATCGTGGGCTGAGGTAATAAATTCGAGATACATTTATACTACTAGCTTATTTTCTAAGCATGATCTTGGAATGAATCCTTTTCGTGAATGTATATCGTTGGTTCTTATCTTGAACAATTTTTATTGTTAAGACCTAAATTGGATTTATTAAGGTTAATAACCTAAACCTAAACTATAACCTATGGGTTAGATTAGTGCTAATCTAACCTAGGCCTAAACTATAAACTAATGTTCTAAGGTTAGTGACCTAAGCTAAGGAGGTTAGACTAAGTATCACCTTAAATCTAACCTATGTTTCTAACCTAACTAATGAACATGGAGAAAGGGACCTATGAAGGGGTGCGAGCCATGGGTGGTAGTTTCTATGGCATTAAATGGGATGGATAAGTATGAAGGACAAGGAATTTGGTGGAAGTTTGAAAACGGCTAGTGAAAGCCGACGTGGAAAATCGTTGAGAAGTCTAGAAATGGTCTTTGAATTGTTTTTATCCATCGCCAACTATGGCGGTCGGTGGCAATGGAGATTGAGCGGGAATTTTGGAGTTAATACAATTAATGAACTCGGTCTTCAAGCTCGGATTTCTCGGGAAGACATGTAAAATGGAAAAGCGGTAGTTTGTTTGGTTTTCATGCGCTCGGTTTTTCTCTGTTTGATCACTTTGGTTCTTGCACTTTTGATCTACTTGGTGTTGCATGGAAAATATGAGAGTAACTAGCTCTTTTCTCTATCAAGGAAAGTTTATAAGGCATGGAAATAACAAATTATTGTTGTTGAATCTAACGTGGAAAAAGAGGAGAAGGCTCGAGCTCTTTCAGTGGTCTTCTTCGAATTTTTAAGCAACATTACCAGGCATGTTAGGCCCTAACCTTTAAAAATCTTGCTTTCTTTCAAATGATTTCATTAGAACAACTCTGTTTGAGATGATTTTTGGGTTCAGTTGGTTTTTATGGTAGCTTTGTGTGAATTAGTGTATCTTTGTATCTTCTTGGCTCGATTTTCAAGTGAACCCTTGATTGGTGTGCATTTTGTTTGAACGGATGTACTATCTTCTTTGTGTTTTGCATTAGGTTAGATTTTGTAGAAATGTTTGCAAGGAAAATTTACGAATTAGGCTCTGTAGGAGTCCATGAATTGTTTTCTTGTTTGATTCGGACTTGATCGATACCTTGTTATTTTCACTTGTTGAAAATGATCTTTGTTGGATTTCTTGAATGTCTGAGTATATCGACTTCTTTATAAGTTTTGTCGTGAGTAATATATGTTATAGCTTGTTGAATCTTGTTGGATCTTGCTATAATACTTAAGTTACTTCTTATTGGATGACTTTGCTGTGTTTATAGTATTTAAATGCGACTTTGTTGAAGTTTCCCCCTTGTGTTGCAATTATGGGATTTAATCCGATTTGATAGTTTGATATATATATATACGAAAATGACTCTATGGAGTCCTTGGAATGTTTAGTATATTTTGGACTTCGTAGAAGTCATAAATGTGAATACTTATTAGTTTGATTCGATTGGAGTCCTTGAAAGTAAACGGTAATCGACTTACTGTTGCCTTGTTTGAATACTTTGCTTAGCAATGAATTTCGTTGAGTACGAGACTCGGTTGGAGTTCTTTTTATGTTTGTCTTTCGCTTAAGCTTAGAGTGAATTAGTTGTTATGGATTTGTTGAAGTCCTTGATATGTTGTGTTTACTATATAAGCTTTGGTTGTGAATACTTATTGTTATTGGCTCTGTTGAATCCTTAATATATATATATATATATATATCTTGTATTTTGGATTCTTATAGAAGTTAGTCGTGAATCCATACGTTTTACTTCGAAGGAGTTGGATGTGAATACGGTATGTTATTATTTGGTTGGAATCTTGAATTTGATATGTATCTTGTATCTTTCTACTTGTAGAAGTTTATTTGAAGAATACCACATGGGTAAGACTCCTTTTTAATCACGGAGGTGTATATTATGTTTTTTTCTTGAATAATCTCGATTGGAATTTTGTTGTTATGGAATTACTTGGAATCCTTGATATGTATCGGTGTTTCTACTTGGCTGTAAGCCCGGTTGTGATTATGGTCGATATTGACTGGAAAGTCCTTGAAAGGTATCTAGTATTTTAAACTTGAAAAGCTTGGTTATGAATCTTTGTTGTTTTATTATGAATACTAAATGTTATCGACTTGATGGAATGAAAAGTAATTTATGTTGTAACTTCCGTAGAAGTTTTTCTTTGTGAGTACTTTTAGGATCCTTGATTTGTTGTCATATGAATTCAACTTCAATTTAAACCTTTAATATAAGTATTAGATTGAATTTGCTTGTTGGAGCCCATGATATGTTGTGTGTTGGCTCGATTCTCGATTTTTGTCCTTGCTGTGTTTTAGTAGGGATTAGATTGAACTGTATGTTGATGAGAGTTTCGACTCAGTGGGATTGTTCTTGTGTTTGAGCATGATTACGTCTTCTGTTAGCGTGAATATCTAGTCGTGTGCTTGGTAGAAGTAAAGAGCTATTAAATGCGTACCTTGACAAGCGATGGCGTTGGATATTTTCTCGTTTGTTGAATAATATGGAAGGTTATGTGGAGTCTATTTGATGGATTATTCATCACTGCCTTGTCACGAGAGCTATTGTGTTGTTCAGTAAGTTACAGGTAATTTTTATATGTGTATTTTGTGAATTGTAATTCTTCTGTGGTCTTGGGCTTAGTCGAAGGTGTATAATGTGATGCATTACTCTTAAGTGGGCCAGTACAGTCATGAGCATGTTTGGAAGGGACATCGAATGTTTCTTTCTTTCTCTTACTGGCTGTAAAGTATATGTTGAAAAATTTATATTTAATTGTTGGATTTGTTAAAACATCGATGGATTCATGAATTGTTAGGATATTCATTTTGTTGAATATAATGGCCTGTTGGATGTTGTTGTCCTTGGGATTCAGATGGATAGTTGTTTTGGATACATTTGTTCTTCTTGGTCACTAATATTTATGATGAAATATCTGAAAAGTATCTAGGACTATTTAGTAACTATAATATGAGTTACGCATTTATAGTCATGTTTGTATTACAAGAGCATAGTCTGAAATATGTTTACATGTTTGGTGAAATGATTTCATTTAAACAGGTTGTTTAATGAAAACAATTGGTGGATTGCAATTGTTTTAAGAGTTAGTGCTTATCATGCTCAGTTCATCGAGCCCGGCCCATGTTGACAATTTTGCGAGATGATTCTTTGTAAGTGGTAAAAGCACGAGATCGATAGGATGTTGATTGTTTAATTTGGTTTTATGATGAATTACAGCTTGATTCTCTGAATGTACTACTTGAAGAAAGATGTTCTTTTGTTGTTGAGTATTGTATCAAGTATGTTGAATGCATAAAATGTATTTGATTAGCTTGAAAGGAATGAAAAGAGATATTTGTTACTTATGTGTTTGTATTCGTATCTTGATGGTTTGACCTTCTTCGGTTTGAATGATCTTGAGAGCATTATTATTATTGTATAAAGTGGAGACTTTTGTGATTATCTAAGTAAGCTTGCAAGATTATGTGACTGAATACTTATGATTGTTTAGTAGTTCTAGTATGTTCTATCTAAAGCTAAATTGGAATTTAGATCACTTTGTCTTTTGGGAAGCTAGGGTTAAAATAAACTTTGAGCTAAGGAGGAAGCTAAGCGAGTTGAATAAATTATTACTTCCTAGTCTTGATCTAAGTCAAGACAACGTTTAATTGGATTCTTAATCACTATATCTCGATACTAATAAGTAAGATATAAATTCAGTTATGAGAACTGATATAAACCTAAAAAGGGTTTGGTTAGCAATCTCATGTGAAGGTTGAGGGTTATTGTCCAATTTCGTTGATTTAGAATTATGTATATTCTATGAACTCCTTGAAGGGACCTCTAGTCTTAATAACTTCTCTTGTGTAATGGGTTTTATTAAGAAAGGTAATTCTAAGGTGAGGAACCCAGGGATTGGGAAAGACTAACCTTAAGGGAGCGTCTTATAGTATAATTTTAACTCAACGTATGTAACACTTATTAATAAGTAGATCTTTTGAGGCAGATTTAAAGGTTGATGGCACAAGTCACTACGGGGTTGTACCTTCGAGAAGATTAGGATCTTCTCGAAGATACTGACAATGCGGTGACTTATGCGACGACACCCTTTGCATTGATCGTTAAGATTTACACCTTAAACTCGAACAAGTTACTGCGGGACTGATTAGGAATGTGGTCACGTTATAAGGCTGCCCTAGGAGACTCGGGGTATCTTGACACCTTTGGATTAACTAGGGTTGACCCGGTATGTCGGCGTATCCCTAGTCCTCGGGAGCATCCTATGCGTTGTCATCTTACTAATCCATTCTGAGTGAATAACTTGGGGCGAGGAGATCGACAGTCGGTATAAGACATTCTACATAACATAGGAATGGGGTGAAGGCGTATTCAGATTGATGAGTATGCGTCGAGGAATACGAGACATAAGTGGTATGTTTCAAATCTTTGGCCAAAGTATCGCAAGCTCTTTGATTGCGTTGTCTAAGTCACCTAGTCTAAGGGATGAGATGCCGATGAATAATGGTAACAATTATTCAAATAGGTTCCTTGAATGAGCATTACGAATCCCAGATTAGGGAGGAGAACCCAAGAGTGATGTGTTAAATAAAACGCCAACTCTTAATACTCATGAATAGATCGGTAGATTACCGAGTCATGGAATGAATAGATGGAGGTACTCAGAGTCATTCTGTTGCATATGGTTATTTGTTATGAGAATGGTTGTTTTGATTTGTGAGTTCTAAATTATGTATTTAGAACCGGGAAGCATTATCAAAAAAAAAAAAATTACTTGTTCTAATGTATAAAATGAGGATGTTACATCTTGGTATCGGAGTGAAGGTTGCGGCTCTTGGACCTGTGTGTCCATGTCGATAAAAACCTGAATTTTCTTATAACCGAGAAAATGGTTAGAACAAGGGAGAACGTTGTGAATAATGCTCCACTGAAGGAGGGCGGCAACAACCCAAAACTTGATGAGATCCTTGCTGCCCTGTTGGACACAAGAGATTGTTTAGCTGTACTTGAACAAGCAGTGATGGGAAATGAGGAGGATGATGAAGCTGGTAATAACAATCAGCAACCTCCTGAGGACAACCCCGATTTGGGTGTTGATATTAATGTTGAAATGCACCTATCCAAGAAAACAAAAAGGCGGGTTGGCATAGAACTCACTAATGATATAAAAGGATAAGCCCACCTAAGTATGATGGCACCACATTAGGAGATGGGTGAGAAGCGGCTCGGTGAAATGGAGAAGTACTTTGCAATAAGAAACTTCTCGAGAGAAACCAAAGCTATTTGGGAGCCTATCGGCTTTCCCACGAAGCATCTTCGTGGTGGGATAGCCGTAAAAGTGAGCTAAATATTGATGAGACCAATATTACTTGGGATCAATTTAAGGGCTATTTTAGGCAACGATGGCTGCCTGACTTTTCTATGATCGAGAAAATGACGGAGAATTCGAGAACTTAGCTCAGGGAAGCTAATGAGTGGCCGAATCTTGGGAGCGGTTTACAAAACTCCTCAAGTATGTACGCTTGATATCAAAGCCGACGAGAAGTTGAGAATACGGAAATTCATCATGGGATTGAATCCGTGATAGGGGAGAAGGTCGATGTTCACGAGTCCAACCACTATGGAAGGAGTTGTTGAAAAGGCCATAAGACAAGAACAGAAATTAAAGGCTATTTACTGCTCATAAAGAGGAAGTGCGGAAGAAGATTGCAAACCCTTCTTGACCTCTCTTGCACCCAAAAAGGGACCATGGAAAAAGTTTGGAAACAAAAGTAAGTTTCGAGGGGGGATAATAGTAAGAAAGCGATGTGCAAATAAGCCTGTTTGGAAATGTAAGGGATAATTTTGCCAAAAATTATAACAATGGGAAGAAGCCCTATGGAGGACAACGTGATAATTACAAGACTGGAGGCAATTTTGAGCCTAAAGGGACTGTAGGAGGCTGCTACAATGTGCAAAGACCACTACTGCAAATCGAGTGCCCTTTGAAGAAGGATGATCGTGTCAGCAACATAAGATACATCTTGCTGATGGCAGAAGCAAGCAAGGTGAAAAGCAAGTGACACCTATAGAAGTTCGGGTAAGTTATTTGGCATACTGTCACTATTCTTTTTGACACAGAGCTCTTTGAATGTTTTATTTCTAATAAACTTGCTTCTAAACTTAAGAGAAAAGCTGGAAAAATGGATAAATCTTGGGTATACGGTATGGTAATAACTTTGTTCATACAGTGAGTATGTGTCTTTTTGGGGCAGTCCTTGACTTACCTAACTTTTCCATGGAAGTTGACCTCTATGTTACACCTTTGGGATCTTATGACATTGTCATCGGTGTCGATTGGTTAGTGAACATAAAGCAAAAGTAGACTGCTATGAAAAGAATATAAGATGTTTAGATGATCATTTGGAAACAACGAGAGATTGAGGGTTGAAAGCAGGAAATTTCGGTTAGAAAAGCTGGTCAGCTATGCGGCTTAAAAAGGCTAAAAACAAAGGATGTACCCTTTATGCGGTAAAGATATCTGAATTTTCAGAAGAAGATGGTGATTCCATGAAAGCGATTTCCTCTGCTTACAAAGTTTGGGGATGTTTTCGGAGGAATTACAGGTTACCACCCAAGAGGGACTTTGACTTCACCATCGAAATCAAACCGAGAGCGGAACCTATTTCAAAGCACCTTATCGGATGACTACTACGAGTTAGTCGAGCTTAAGGCACAATTGCAAGAAATTTTGTCTAAAGGTTTGATTAGACCAAGTGTTTCACCTTGGGGAGCGCTGTAATATTTGTGAAAAGAAGGATGGAACACTTAGGCATGTGTATTGATTATCGGATGTTGAATAAAGCAACAATCAAGAATAGATATCCACTTCGAGGATCGGCGATTTATTTGATTAGATGCGTGGGGCGGTGGTTTATTCTAAGATAGATCTTGATCTGGTTATCATCGATTAAGGATTAGAAGAAGATATTCATAAAACTGACTTTCGAACAAAGGTACGGACATTATGAATTCACGGTTCTACCCTTTGGATTAACTAATGCATGACTTTTATGAACTTAATGAATAATATCTTTCAAGAATATTTGGACAAGTTTGTACTTGTATTCTTGGACGATATTCTCATTTATTCTAAAAGTGTTGAGGAGCACAATGAGCATTTGAAGATAGTTTTGGGAATTTTGAGAAAAAGAAAGTTGTATGGTAAGTTATCCAAATGTTCTTTCTTTGATTCAGAAGTTCACTATTTGGGTCATGTCATTAGTAAAGAAGGAATTTGTAGATCCTTCAAAAATAGTGGCGATAATAAGCGAGTGGCTGCACCAAAGAATGTGCATGAAGTAAGAAGCTTCATGGGTCTTGCTAGTTATTATAGAAAATTTGTTAAGGATTTTTCTAAAGTGGCTGCACCGATAACTTCATTGCAGAAGAAGGATAAGAAATTTATTTGGAATGATAAGTGCGAAGCGGCTTTCAAAAGTCTGAAAAGCTAGTTGACTTCCGCACCTATATTAGTTGTACCAGACCCTAATGGGAGCTTTTCTTATTGTAACGGATGCTTCAAGGGAAGGCCTTGGAGGTGTTTTGTTACAAAATGATCAAGTCATAGCATATGAAAGTAGAAAACTTAAGTTACATGAGCTGAATTATGCTCCTCATGATTTGGAGCTTGCTGCCATTGTTCATGCGCTTCAAGTCTGGAGACACTATTTACTTGGGAAACCTTTTGAGTTGAAAACTGATCACTTAGGACTGAAATATATTTTCACTCAACCTAATCTAAATGCCAGATAGAGAAGGTGGTTAGAATTTTTATCACAATATGATTTTGATATTAGCTACATCAAAGGGAAGGAGAATAGAGTAGCAGATGCTCTAAGTCGTAGGAGGCACATTTATGCTCTTATAACATTAAGAACTCAGTTTAAGGATGAGGTAAAAAGTGCCTCAGAATCTGATATTTACTTTCAGCAAGTAAAAGCAGCGCTTGCTGCAGAACCTAATGATGAAAGGTATAAAGGTTTTCATTTTGATAATGAAGGAATCTTACGTTATGAAAACAGGGTATACGTACCTATGCTGAACGATTTGAGAAAGAAGTTGTTAGTTGAATTTCATAATTCGCCTTTCTCTGGACACCGGGTATCACAAAAATGCTTGCTGATCTGAAACAACAATACTTTTGGAAAGGTATGAAAAAGGATGTCATTGATTTGTGACTCATTATGCAGAATGTCGGTGGGTTAAGGCGAGAACACATGCACCTCTTTGGTGTTATATCCTCATAGCATACCGCGTAGTACAAATGGCAAGTAATAAGCATGGACTTTGTACAAGGTTACCTATGTCAGGAATAAACATGATGTTATCCTGGTAGTTGTAGATAAACTAACTAAGGTAGCTCATTTCATCATTTAGAAATCTAAAGGATGATTCACGGTGATCTTTGGCCAAAAGATTTGTACCGAAATTTTCAGATTGCATGGTGTACCAAAATTGATTATATCGCGAGGATCCTAGAATGACATCAAGGTTTTGGCAAAGCGCTTAATCAGCTCTTGGAACGAAACTAAACTTGAGTTCTACATATCATCTGGAAACGGATAGACAAAGCGAGAGAAGGTAAATCAAGTGTTGGAAGACATGTTGCGAATGTATTGCATGGATCAACAGTATAAATGGGAAGAGTATCTTCCATTAGTTGAATCACATACAACAACACTTATCACTCATCTCTTAAAATGGCACCATTTGAAGCACTTTATGGAAGGAAGTGCGAGAACCCCTGTTAGTTGGGATAGTGTTGAGGATAGAGTGGTAATTGGACCGAGAGATCCTCCTCGAAATGGAACAACAAGTTAAATTGATTCGTGAGCGATTAAAGGAAGCGGTGGATAGGCATAAGAGCTATGTTGACCTTAAGTGGGTTGATCAAGGTTTGAGTGGGTGAGAAGGTTTTTCTTGAGTTAAACC
>CM031241.1:156517581-156608787 GCA_018340775.1 Taxus wallichiana var. yunnanensis | reverse complement strand
CATGTATTGCTATAACTTCAGTCCACACCTGAAGCACTCATGACTAAGGACCCTTCGCACTCCTAAACCGAATTCCCACCACTTGACTAAGCCTAACTAATCTCTCTAGAGAAAAGGTGGAAAGTGGCACATTTACTAAAAATAGTCATTTTTTTCCCACCGATACCGGTTCCTACTGACCGCTGCCGGGTTATGCATCCGCCATCTGCCTCGTAAATGGGCTCCCAAAACCAAAAACAAACGTGGAAGGATTTTTTTAATGTGAGAGAAAGCATCGGAGAGCGATCAAGAGAATCCGGATCTTGACTTGGTCACGGCAGAGACAAGTGAAGAGACAGAAGAGTTTGCAGCAATGAGAGATCGAGCCCAAGGCTGGCCCGGATACCGAGCCTGTGGATACTTTCGGCGATCATCGGGAGGGAGATATCTCATCTTTTGTGTGTCAGAGCCATCCTACCTCGATTACGCCTTTGTCATCAGAGTTCTTGGACCTGCATCTTCGTCAATAACTAGTAAGTTACATCTTGCATGTCCTTTTAATAATACTTCTTAGACTTTTGAATCATAGTCCTCACAAATCCATTCCTAGATCCACTACCCGGCAACATATTGCATCTAACTATCCTTCATCTACCTCTCACCATCTCATTACCTAATATCACCCATATACCGAAATACCTTACTGAAACAACCACGACTACCTATAACAACAACCACTCCACAACCACAACTAACCCACAGATCCTAGACCCTACCGATATCGGTTATCGTAACGACATCGGTTATTGTGGTTCAAAAGCAATCAGCCTTTCCCCTACCTATTTCAACAAAGCAACTTAATTGATATTTACTGAGTCTTTGGTGTTAATTCATATTAGCGAAGCCGACCACCTTCGAAAGGAAGTTTTATATTTCTGAGCCCAAGCTGATTTCCTCATTTATTGTCTAATCAAAATCTTGTGGTCTTGTGTTCTTATTTGCGGGAGTAGTCCTTCCGAGACAAAAGGATTTCTTCGCGGTCGGACCCTGATCTTTCTCTACGATGTGCATTGCGCCATCTCGACATTCAACAGGTATTCCTCTAGCCCCAACTGACCCTTATCTATTTCTAAAAGGAATAAAAGGATAGAAGCAACTCTATCACGAGAAGCCCAAACATTAGAGGTGAAACAGGGGGTGACCAATGTCACTAGGGTGGGATTCCATAGGTTTATAAAGAATATTAGATCATGGCAATGATTTACTGCTAGAACCTATCCATTCACATGGGAAAAATTGGGAGTTACCCTTTTTATATGGGAATGTGGTTAGGCAGGATGTAGGCATTGATTTTCCTAGGTCTTATTTAGTTATGGAAACATGCTTAAGAATAGATCTAGGGTGAGGTGGTTAGGTGAGGTGGTGGGGTAGGAATTATCTTAATTAGGATAATTAAATAATAGATATTATGAGGATATGAATTAATTAAATTAAATTAATATTAATGTGGGGTGAAAGGGGATGTGGTTAGGTGAGTTTGTACAAGTTTGTTATTTAACGATGGGGGTCAAGGGGAGTGTAACCCAATTTTGGTGTCTACATTTTCCCCTTTTTGTTGTGTGGCTTGTATTGGTAAGCCGACGCTAACAAAAAATAAGATGTGGTTACCCCATGTTGAAGGTGATCCCCTCAATCTAGGAACTTATGAGGTGAACAAACGAAGTGGTGAGTGGTTTGAAAAAGGTGAATGTTATGAAGATGTGGGCATGAGTGTAGAGGTAGACATATGGGGGAAAGGACAAATGGGGAAATTATTTAAATAGGCGAGGGTCAAAAGGTAGTGGCATTTAAACACACACGTATAAACTACGACACGTGCCAAGTTGAAGAGCTTGCAAACTCTACATTGTCTAAGGTCGATAGTTGTATCCAAACAAGGTGATGTAATCTCGGTATCAAGGTATAGAATATGGTGCGGAAACACAACGTATTTTAGGTGAAGGAACATGTAGGTATGTCTCGGAAAACCAAAAGGTAAGGTCGGGATAAATTTCACTATAATAAGCGCAAGGTAAGATCGTTATGCAAAACAACACGAATGTAAGCTGCATCGCAAGTTATAGCAAGCACACAGGTCAAAGGGCACTAGTAGTGTTCTAGGTCAAGGAAAATAGGTCACACGACAGTCAAGTAAGGCTGAGGTATGGGTAAAATAACAGATCCATAAATGTAGTTAAGGAAAAATACAGGTGTAATGATGGTGGGTATTAGAGGTGGCAATAAAGATGGGTAAAGTTATCAAGGTGGCAAGTGAGGTAAATGTGGGTCAAAGGAAAAAGGTACTAAATGGGGGAAAAGGGGTATGGCAGGTAACCGATGCGATTCTGACATGACCGACATCGGTTCCCTAGGGCATGATTTATTGGCGTCGGTCGAGTCGATTTGGGTATAAAAAAGAAAAAGCTGCAAAGTTTGCATTCATTGTGATTTTAACTTATGTAGAAAATCACAAGAGCCACGTGATTGGGTATCTTGTCAAGAGAAGAGTATGTAAGGGCGACACCAAGCTAAGGTGGAGAGATCGGAGTGGGTAGAGGAGATCTGGGTAGAGACGGGTCCATGAGATCGAGGTGGAGTGAGGTGATTAGTAGAGAGAGTGGAGGCATACATTGACATGGAGGAGGCGGGAGAGGGATCGGGTCATCCCAGATGCATCATTTGGACGTGCCACCATGAAGGCGACATAGAGATGAGGTAAGATCTGATCCCTTTTTTGTGATTTGATAAAAAATAAGGGAATGGGTAAGGCAAGTTAAGGGCTGGGTAGAGAATTTTAAAATTTTGGTTAAATAAAGGAATGAGAGAGGTCGGTGGAAAGGTCATACGTAGAGGGGAATATGGTTGGGGAGGGAGTCGAGGTAAATTTGGGTAGGTGTCTAGGGGAAATGGGAAAGAAATGGGGAGAAGAATATCGGGGTTACGGGTTTGAGTGCGACTTGATGGCCGATGCCGATCGAGGTTTGGCGGCGGCGATTCTTATATGCCGACATCGATCGAGGTATAAAGGAACCCGATTCGATTAAAGTGGATTGGTGTCGGTCAAGAATGACCGAACACCTAGGTTGTAAAATGTAAAGTATAAGGTTTTAAGGTGTGAGGTTTGGAGGGTGGGTTGTAGGGGTAAAAGGAGGGTGGAAGGTTTAGGTTTTTAAATCAAAGGGTGAGGTGAGAGGGATGAGGTTTAGGATGCTAATTGTAGGTTTGTAGGTTTAGGGTTCTAGGTGTAGGGTTATAGGTTGAATGGTGAGGTGGAAGGGTTAAGGGAAATGTTGGGTACAAATAAGTCGACTAATGTTTGTGATGTAATGGATGCGGTAGCGAGAGCAATTTATTGGATGAGATATCGAGTACCATCGTTGCATTGCTTTATCAGGTATGATCGAGTCGACCATGGAGGAGTGGAGGAATGTGGCATAGATCAACTTGATAGAATCCCGAGTGTGATGCTAAAGACACATAGTGCATGAGCCTATCTTAATGGTGCCCTCATCAGATAGATGGGAATGCGGCTGACTTGACACATTCCACTTCGCAAGAAGCGGGTGGTGATGACAGTCACCATGGAAGATGTCTGTCGGATCTATGCCTACCTATAGTGGGACAACAGTGTATTCTATCTCCTTGGAGGCCTCAGAGGAGTTGATGTTGACGGTGTTTGGTGAGGTATGGCGAGATGAGGATTCATAGTGCGAGCCTTAGGCCTATGGAGAGATGTATGCCGCCCATCGAAGAAGATGGCTAGAAGTTTTGATCATGGAGATAGTGTCTGCTGCCTTTGCCGGATGCGAGAGGTGGGAGATTCCCATGGGCATTGATGGGGGTCCTCCATGACATGATGGAAGATAGGACCCATTTTCTTGGGCACTGTATACTCTGGTGTAGTTGTCTGAAAAGAGTTGTGGGCATATGAGAGGTGTGGTGATTCATCCTATGTTGCACGTTTCTTCTCCTTTCTTTGGGAAAATGAGCACATCATGTGTGTGCACCACTAGGGATGCCCCGATTAGATGCATTTGATGTGGGCTTGGTTTGAGTAGAGTTTTGAGGCATTGGGTACCGGGTCCACAGGCACGCCGTCGGGCTCACGGGGCTACACATAACATGGCCTATTACGGGGAGCATATTGGAGGGCCTATCTAGAGTGGACATTATTTGGAGGCCATATGGGGATTCCCATCATAAAGGGGCATGGTGGAGTTAGATGAGCTTCATTTTATCGGGTAGATAGAGGGACACCATGTTAGTGAGCACTTGATACCCGTGAATAGAGTCCGTAGGTAGTTGATTACTATAGGATGTACCACCTTCATTTCCAGTAGTATATGTAGGATGATGTGGAGAGATCGATTTCTCCACCGTGACCGATAGTGCTAACGAGGCAGGAGGAGCCCCTAATGGACCGACACATAGACGATGTAGGGTGTTGACGCATATAGGCGAGTGGTGGAAGCTCGGTATGTGAAACACCACCCCCGGACTAGGGGTAGCCAAATGTGGCCACCCTCACAGTCTGAAGAGAGAGACACCTTACGGGGACATGTGACCACGTTACGAGGCCGAGGTTGTAGGTCTACGAGGATAGTTGAAGAGGGTCACATGAAGCAGGTGGTGATATTACTGAGATAGCAGAACACGGGTGGATAGAGTTGTAGGGGTCGGGTTGGCTACAGGTATTACATAGGCATAGATGGTGGCCCTACTGGAGGCCCGGAGTTATAGCACAAGGTAGCTCCATGAGTCTCGAGGGTAGGGTCTATACTATAGGTAGGCTGCGGCGGGACAAGGTCCCATGGTACGAGGAGGAGGAAAGGCATAAGGTCAAAGACCCATATTGCCGAGGGAAGAGATCACATGCTATTGTGAGACCCATGGAATCTCCACAGACGATTCTTATGGCGAGGCTCGGGGATGCCCTAGGTGAGGCATGGTATTATTAGGATCGCCTAATGGCTGTAGGGATAGATGTCCCCTCATATGTAGATTACGGAGCGCGGCCGAGGCCTCGAGTGAGAGGAGAAGATGTCGCACACATAGTGTGGAGCGCATGGGATCGTGAGCCCAGCCCAGGCAGGGCATGGTGAGGCCACCGGTGTACGGAGGCACATCTACGTGAAGGGCCATGTGAGCCCGATTAGGCCGAGGCCCACGAGTAGGTGGTGCAACATTTATTGGACACCCCACGAAGAGGCATCGAGAGGAGTCGGGAGAGATAAACTCGAGATCCATGGGCCGACAATTGAGATCATCATTGTGATAGCATTTGTTTTGATTATTTTGATATAGATAGGCCGGCTATGTGCCGATATGAGTGTTGTATTTCACGCACATGATGTTCGATGGATATACGTCTCGTAGCCGAAGATTTTGAGATATTTTTGTAGAGAGTTTGTAAATTGGTGTATTTGAGGAGACATGTATTTGTATATAGATGTTGATGATATATATATATATATGATGATGATGATGGTTATGGCATGTTGTATATTATTGTGTGTAATTTTCTATTATGATTCGTACATGTGATGGAAACTAAGTAATGTAGGCATGATAAGGGTAGGTCATAGGTATGGATTGAGTTAAATTATAGGTATGGTGGAGTCTGATTAGTTTAGGCATGGATGGTTAGTTTTGATTTAAATTCCAAGTAATTGGTAACAGAAATAAATGGTAAGGTATATGCATGTGATGATTTAGATTTCCAAATTTTTGCTATGTATGAAAATGTGAAATAATTTAAGTGGTAAAGGTTATGTGAATGTGTGGTAAGTATATATAGTTTAATTGATGTGAACGTGGTTTTTATTTCTAGTTTTAATATAAACGGGAAATCTTGGTAGAATGGGGAAAATTGGTGAGGGTAAAGAGTGGCTGAGCTAACTTTCAAGGGCCCCATGCCCTGGAAGTGCTGCCTACATAGTCCCGGTGAAAAGGGACCTCAGGCCGATGTAGTTCTCCCATAAGCTAGGGAAGAATATGAGGAGGTAGAAGAATGGGTCGGTAGGTTATAGGTATGTTTGACTCCAAGTCATTTAGGTTTGGGTGCATTATAGGTAGATAGGTGTGGGTGATTTTAGGTTGAGTTTGGTGAAAGAAGAAATTCCCAAGAGACAAGTGTCGAGGGTCTAGTCCTGTATAGGATAATCAATAAGTAATGAAGAATTTGAAAGATAAGAGGAGGCAAGAGAGCCACCTAATTGGTAAGGATCATAACGGGTTGACTATACCTTAGATAGGCTGGGGAATGTAAGACCCTAAAGACATTGCATGATTGATTATTCTAAAGGTGAAGAAAGTCACATGATCACGAAATGTTGCGGCTTGAGCAAGTCCCTTGAGGTGGTAGGAAATGAGGGTGATAAAGGGGATGGGGTAAAAATGGTAGATTTATATAGTATAAGGTAGCATGCCCCTTTTGAAAGAGATCCAAGATCATGATAAGAGATTCCATGAAAAAACAATTTCTCTTTCTTTTGAATTTTATTTTAGATAGACCGATCGATGCGGAGAAGTCTATATGGGATGAGTAAAATTATCTCTTTGAGGCCTTGAAAAGCTTGATTGATGTGGGAATATTCTAAATATGTTTATGTTATTTTAGCAAGAGTATTCCTCTTTTTTGATAGACTACATATAAAATGGCAAGCTTTATATAGTTGTCCTTCGAGGGAGCGATCTATTTATAGCGGTGAATTAGAGAGAAAGATGTCCTTTTGAGGGAGTCATCTTTTTATTGGAAGTTTGAATCGAGGAGTTAGATCCCATTTGGTTTTTATATTTAGGGATTTTAAGTCATGGATAAGACTATAGCAAACAACTTGGTCTTTGGGTAGATAGAGGCAAGCGGGTGAACGACCATGGGATCTCATCTTAAAGAAGAAGAAAAGTATCCATGAGAATCATGCCATGTGTGAGAGCCATGGTACACATATTTAATATAAGGTAAAAAATTGACGGGTAAGCACATGATTCTTGTTTAGTCATTGGGGTGGCGTAGGGAAAAGAGAGAGGTGAATGATGCTCAAGGGATGAGCATGAAATGGGAAAAAGGTGATGAAGGACTTGAAGTCAATATTAGAATGGTCGAAGATATAAGGAATTGAGGGGCTCAGGTTCGGGTTTACCATTGAGTGAAGACAAATGATAAGCACTTGATCCATATGTATGGATCACGATATATGGTCCAAGCCAATTAGGAGCAAATTTCCCCGTTTACTTTTTTCTGCTTTGGTTACATGTTGATTTTACTTCAGGACGAGATCACCAACCTGGAAGGTTCATTCATGGACACGTTTGTCATAGGCACATTTGATACATTTTTGGTAAACTTGGAGATGGTCAAGAGCATTAAGATGACGTTCGTCTAATAACTCAAGTTGTGCCAAATGGTCCTGGCAAAATTCATCATCATTGAGCATGTCATGGAGAGAAATGTGAAGAGATGGAATTTGGATTTTGAGAGGTAGAATAGCCTCTGTACCGTAGACTAGAGAAAAAGGAGTGGCAGTAGTGGAAGTGCGAATACTAGTATGGTATGCCCACAGGGAGAAAGGAATGTGTGTATGCCATTCCTTCCCGATATCGTTAACCACTTTCATAAGAATTTTGTTCGGGGGTTTTATTGGTTGACTCTACTTGGCCATTGGTTTTGTGGGTAGTAAGGTGACAAGAAATCGAGTGAATGCAAAGGCATCATAGAGTTTACGTAAGGTTTTGTTTTTGAATTGTTTTCCGTTATTAATGATGATGCGATGTGGAAAACCAAAGCGACAAATAATGTGATGATTAATGAAATCACATATTTTCTTAGCTTTTTGGAAAAATGAGAGGTATGGCTTCAACCCATTTTGTATAATATTTGGTAGCTGTGATGATCCATTGATGTCTTTGGAAGAATGGGGATTGATTTCTCTAACAAGATCAAAACCCATTGAGAGAAGGGCCAAAGGTCACGAGCGTGACCTATAAGGCATGATTTAGGTGTATGATGAAGATTGGCATGTTGTTGGCATTTCACACAACATTTAACGTAGTCACAATAATCATGGTTAAGGGTCAGCCAATAATAACCTAGTTAAAGAATACACTTAGCTTGTGCAAAGAGACCACCTTTGAAGTAACCTCCACATATGCCATCATGAACTTCCTTAATGGTGTAAGGAATTTCATAACTCATAAGGTATTGTAAGAGAATACCGTCAAATTTGTGCTTATAGAGGAGGCCACCCATGATGAAATAATGAGAGTCCCTTTTAGAAAGGCACGTTGTCCATTACGAGTGAGGTCATAGAAGGAAAATGGATAGGAAAGGTAATATGTGAGCTGCTTATACCAAAGGTCGGATGGGTTGGGTTAAATAGTTCAAACAAAGCTAATGTCATGGTGTGAATAAGAAGGTGATTACAACCGTTGTCATGTAACAAATATTTTAGAGTCGAGAGGGTGAATCATGTATCGAGAAGTGAGACAGGGCCATGGTATCTGTAAATTTTTAGTGGAACATGGAATGGTTTGTATTTCATACCAATCAAAGGAGGTCAAGAGTGTGTCAACATGATTCTTATATTTTTGAAGTTCTTCATTACCTTTGGTAAATACCATTGACTTGATTGAGAGTCACCGAAAATGTTAATTGATTTAACATTTAAGGAAATGGCAGTTTGAAGGCCTAATACGAGTGCTTCGTACTTGGAAATGTTGTTAGTACAATCGAAATCAAGTTTGAAGGATAGCGGCATAGGTTCACCATCAAGGGGAATGAGGATAACACCTGACACCTCCCCACGCTGACATTTAGAGCCATCAAAGAACAAAGTCATCTAGTAAATGGTATCATCTAAGGAAAGGGTGGCGATGGATTCATCGGGAAATCAAAGTTAGAGGGTTGATTTCCGGAAAGAGGTGCATCAACAAGCTGGTCAGTGCCAATGGCCTAACCCTTGATAGATTTCGATGAATAAATTCAAGGTCTAAATCTGTGAGAAGTATGAGCCACCGTGAAGCACGTTGGTTTTGGTAAGGTTTGACATACATGAATTGTAAGGGATCGGTGTTGGTGAAAACATAAGTTTTGTGGTTGAGTAGGTAATGATGGAGTTTGGTGGCAACAAAAACTAAGGCTAAGCAAAGTCTTTTGGCATGGGTGTATTTGGTTTGTACTCCGAAGAGTATGGCTTATGTAATAAACCACTGCTCCCTATGTTGTTCATCCCGATGAGCGAGCATGGCCCTAAGGAGTGATCGTGTAGAAGAGATATACAAGTAAAATGGTTGGTCATCTTTAGGAGGAATGAGTACGGGTGGTTGGAAAAGATATTTTTAAGGCTTCAAAAGATTTTTGGCATTAATCATCCCATTTGAAGGAGACATCCTTTTTAAGAAGATGATGAAATGGTTGAGAAATAAAGAAAGTTGTGAAATGAACCGGTGAATAGATTGTAACTTTCCTTGTAAGCTCACTGAAGTTGTCGAAGGTTAGTGGGCGAAGAGGAATTTCGAGAATGGCCTTTACTTTAGTAGGGTCAACTTCTATGCACATAAGGAAACGATAAATCCCGAGAGATTTCCCGAGAGAACCGCGAAGACACATTTCTTAGGTTAAAGGTGAACATAATAATTAATAAGGTGGTCAAAGATGGTTTTTAGGATGACGAGGTGTTCGGACCGATGTTTGGATTTTCACGAGAAGGTCATCTACGTAATATTCCAATATATGGTGCATGATGTCATGGAAGATATAAGTCATAGCCCGTTCATATGTAGCACCGGCATTTTGAGACCAAAAGGCGTGACTCAATAAGTGAAGGTCCCTAAAGGGGTGATGAAGGTGGTTTTGTGTTGATCATGGGGCCTAAACAAAATTTGGTTATAACACGAGAAGCCATCCATGAGTGATAGAATCTCTTGACCAGTGGTAAGATCAACTAGCTGATCAATACCGGGTAGAGGAAAGTCATCTTTCGAGCAAGCTAAGTTGAGGTCATGGAAGTGCAGTGAAAATGCTAAGTCCCCTGTCACTTTAGTGATGGGGAAATGTTAGAAATCTAGTGAGGGTAGTCAATGGGTAAGATGAATGAAGCGAAAGGAGGCATTGAATTTCTTCTTTGACTAGAAGAGCAATGCTGAGGGTGCATTTTCCACGGCTTTTGGCATCGGGAATGGTTATGATATTTTGGACCACTATAGTGGGGTCAATCTTAGGCATATCAGCGTAGGACCAAGTGAAAGCATGGCCATGATCTTTGAGAAAAGAAGTAATGGCTTCTTGTTCAAAGAACATCTAAATATTGGCCAATCTTTAGAATGTGCGGGTCATCTGAGTATTGATGTTGACTTCGATAGTTTATTCGATTCAACATGGTTTTCATCTTAGAGGGAAGCAACTAGTGAATATAAGAGTCTTCCGGCAAGGTAGGTGAGAATAGACTCATCATCCACGACATTGAATGATGTTAATAGAAGGCGTATCGTCATCATTCATTTGAGGATACAGGAAGGGAATAGAAGAGGAGCCTCACCATCATGTTGATAAGTCAAAGGTCCCAAGGAAATGGTGTTTATGAAAAAAAAATGTTAGGAGGAATGGATTCGGGATCCATCGACTCCATTGGTGAAGGTGGTGAAGGTGGTGAAGAAGGGTCATCATCCTCAATGAGTTCAATGTAGGCCTTCTTGGTAGATAGTTCAACAAAGCCGATACCACTATGGTCATTTTGTTTATAGGTGGTACATGGAATAACAGTGTGATGGTCTTTCTCGTAAAATCCAAAACCAAAACCTTTCCATGCACATCGATGTAGGAAAGTGTGGGCAAAGTGGCGGTTGGTGAGAGATTGAAGGTCAACAGAAATGGGTCGAGGTTTGTGATGGTGGTTCGGGTATATAAGTGTAAGTATCAAGTCCCCCATAGGTGAGATTGGTGTGAAGGTGGGGAGAACCATAAAGAATACGCTCGCTTTATGTGGTGATCATAGTGAGGGTGTTGGGCGAGACTCCCATACTCTTGTGGGGTAAGGAATTTATTGACATTGTATAGGTGATACTCCCAGAGTGAGGCGTTGGAATACACATTCCAAGGGATCAGTGGTCGATATGTGGGTAAATGGAATAGATGAAGCATTAGGGATGGACCGGCGGTGGAATCGATTGAGAGGTCGATGGGTGGGATGTGGAGGTTGTGGTGGTGATAGGAATAGAATACTTAGGGTGTAGATAGAGCAGCGACATCGGTGGATGGGGTCATAGGAGAAGAAGAAGTGGTCATGGAGGTAGATGCCTTAATGGGTACAAAAATGTCATTGGGGAGCGTATAGCATATTACAGGTTTTGAAGGGTGATGGGTTAGTCGAGATGGTATAGGTATGTCCTTCATGCTCAAACTTTACACTATGATGCAAAGTGGAAGGAACATAACCCATGACACGAATCCAGGGTTTGTTAAGTAACAGAGTTATATTAAAACTCCCCTCCAAGACATAAAATAAATGAATGGAGCGACGGAGACCCACACGGACATGGAGGATGATGGTGCCAAGAGTAGAAGTGATAGCATCATTAAATGAACGCAACATGATGAGGTGTTTATGAATGTAATTATTGGGTATGCACATTTGGTTGAACACATGGGAGGAGATAATGTTAATGATAGTGCCCTCATCGATCATAATAAATTGTACGCGTATATTATCAATATGGATGGAGATGAAAAGGGTAGGATGAGGATCATCTATTTGGTGGGGTGCAATCTCTTCATCTGAAAATTTGAGGCGGCTACCTGGTGAGGAGGTGGAGGTGTATAGGATGGTGGAAATTTTGTGAGAGAGGCCACATGATGAGGTGTAATAATAGAGGCTACGGGTGTAGGGTCAATGGGTAAAACCTCAATAGATCGAAGAACCTCTATAAGGGCTTCAACAATGGGACTCCAAGGTTTGGATGAAGTCATATAGGGACATTTTGAGGGAGGACTGGTGTAATTGTTTGAGCACCATGCGGTGTGTAACCCATCGAGAAATAGGGTATATAGGACCACGAATGGTGATTTTGGGTGTGGAGTGCGGAAGGTATTTTGGGCCTTTGGGTTGGTGGAGGGGTTGGTTGCATTTTCCTTACCTTTTTCCTTACGAGCATGGTAGTAACTTTGGATCATGTTGATTTGAGGTGAGAGGTAGAAAAAAGAAGGTTTTCCATGAAATGTGTAATGGAAGGAAGGGCAGAAACTTAGAGGTGGGTAAGATCCTTGTGAAATCTGGTAGGAAACACTTGACACTTAGGTGGGGGTTTAGCGAGCTCTCGATACGGACCATGTTTATTTTTGAAATTCAAGGGTGGATAAAAGGTTGTGGGGTGAAGATGTGGGTTGTGGAGTAAGTACGGGAAGAGTATGTGGGAAAACTAGCGGAGGTGAAATAGGGTCCTGATCAAGAAGATCATAGTTGTCAAAGTTCTCTTGGGGGACATAATTGGATAAGGGCGGATTTTAAATCTTTTTACGATTCTCAACATCATGTCCCTGGACACATGATGGTAGGTGAAAATTTTGGTATCGTCAAACCCTTTTGGTTTAGGTTTGTAGACACCCCAATTTCACATCTATCCTAAATCAATTAATTCCCCTTCCTCATTTCCCACAAAAATACACTTCGAATTAATCAAATATAATTTGATTAATTATCCATTTCAAAATTTAAAAATAATCTAATCCTCACCACATGTCATTATTCTCCATGTTTTTCCACTATTGAATTAAAAATTCAAATTCAAATCCTCACCCATTCTTCGTGGTCCCCACTCACCTAAAATCCTCCACTTATGAATTAAAAATATAATTCAAATCCTCACCCATTCTTCGTGGCCCCCACTCACCTAATCTTGCACACATTTTCAAACCACTCATCTAATCTTGCCCACATTTTCAAACCACTCACCTAATCTTGCCCACATTTTCAAACCACCCACTTAATCTTGCCCACATTTTCAAACCATGATTACTTAAATTAATCTAAGTTAATCATTCCCCCAGGCTATAAATACAACCTTACCCCTCCCCTCTAAACACACGGAGAATAAGCTTTCATGCCATATCTAAGTTCTTGCATCCTTTGAGCAAAGAACATCATTTTTCCTCGTCCTAATGCCAAAATAGCCTCATAATCCTTTTTCCCATCTAGTGCAAAGTAAGAAGATCGTTGTTGCAGGAAGGTCTTGCTCGTCTTGAAGAAAAGAACCTACATATCACAAAATCAGGGCTCAATCCAAGTTTCTAGCCCATTCCCGAGGTTTCTATGGAATGCGAAGGAGGAGGTACGATTATTGATATTTTACTTTCTTGTTAGTAGTGTATTTTTCATAGTTTACATTTACAGCACTTAGGTTACTTTTGATCTATTACCATTAATTTTCCAATTAGTGGTTTTATCATTCTTTGTTTATTATTGTTCATTATTATTTCATTTTCTATTCCTTATGGTCTTCTTTGGTTAACCTTCACGCTTTGGATATTGTTTTTGTTGTGTGGTGTCTTGTGGTGTATCTGCAGTTATAGCAACAATGAAACTATGAAGCTCATCTGTCTTTGATCTCCTCGGTGCTTGGTGCTTAGTTCCCGAGTTTGATTTTGTTATTACTCATCATCTAGAAACACATGAACTAGCCATTAGTTTATTATCTTTAGTGTCATGGGACAACCAATCTGGAAAAATGCATTAATTTTTTTTTTGCTAAAATAACTACTTTGTAGGAAGTTAATCATTTTTTATTTTCTTTTATTTTAATCAATCATTTTGTGATCTAACTCTTTCTTCTAATTATTTTTCTTTTTTAACCTTTTGTCAAAATCTAGCTTCTCGGGTGAAGTATGAAGTCGAGAAGAAAATTAAAAAACCAGCTCCGGGACGTTTTCTCACGTTTAAAATTTTCATTCAGAGCGTTCTCGTAGCCCATCTTCCAGGAAGCCATAACTTTTGCTCCCGAACTCGGAATGACTTCATTTTTTTAACGAAAGAAAGAAAAGTGTTGCACATGGAATATTTTAGAAAAACAAAAACAAAAACAAAAACAACAAAAAAATCCCATAAAAATACCACCATTTAAAGACAATTTTTGAAACCAAAAAAACAAAAACTACGCTCAGTACGCAATTATTTTCTCTAGTGATTTATTTCAAGTTGGAAAGAACGTGAGGCATTTAATCACTTTATCATATTAATTTTTTGCACATTTAAATTTTATACGTAGACGAGGTGGATTTCATCACCACCAAAGCTACATCGGTGACGTGGACTTGACTACCACGCACCAACAGCATTTGCATCTGCATTACACTTTGAGACCTAGTCTCATCACAGTGTTCGGTATTTACCTCGCCGCTGCTCTTCACTTACAGGTAATGTTGTCGTGCAGTGCATGTGAGTCACGCCTAAATAGCTGTAACAACGAAGCCTGGGCATCGTCCCTGTAAATCTTCGGGGAGTTATAAGGACACCATACACATTCATCCCTCCATCACCTTCCACCTTTTCACAAAACCTGTTTTGGACGTGGTGATTCACTCCAAAACAGGAAAGTAAGAATTGGTGAGTCTCCTCCAGTGCTCTAAGGGTTCCCGTACCAATTCTGTCCCCGTATAGAATTAGGTATATCAGGACTAGGGTATATCGGAGGACGCATCTTCTTGGAGTAATAAGAGCCTGCATCCACCATTTCACAGCATACTTGTATGATTGCATGAAACAATGATCATTCCTGAAGAAGTTACCTCATAAGCCAAAACAATTGAATCCACATGACTGCTTACTGTTTGAAAACACAATAGTTTAGCATTTTTTTATCATAAAACTTGGCTGATATCAATGTGTTCATTGTAAAAGTTCAGACCCTAGTTGTGTTCCACAAAAAAATCAGTTCTCGACCAATTCAATACCAAGCGAAAACATCAAACAATCCAACAACACGGATCAAACCATCACACCAATTTCATTAGCTTACCTCATCCAACAATACATTTGTCATAACTTGGCATCGGCTATATCCAATCGATATTGAGTGACTAGCATTCACTCCCCATATTGTCAATTGTCAAAACATCATCCATAGCTTGTTTCCAGCTATATCAAACTAATATTGGGTAACTTGTTTGAGTTCACTCATTATTCTATCCACCATCACATTTATCCAAATCATAGCCAACACAAATCCTTTCACAACCATATCGTGATTAACCTATTCAGGTTACTCTCCCCGTCAATAGTCCAGAGCTTATTTAAGTCAAATCTACACAACATGCAACAAATCGTCTAATAACTCATCTCGAGTTACATCATCATCATATTGAGATAACTTGTTTGAGTTACTCTCCTTATCAGTCATCACAAGCTTATTCATGATAAATCCAAAGTAATCAAAGTCATAATGGTATTCACTCGCAGTCACAATCGTGAAAATGACGACGAAGAAGTCGCACAACCAGAACTCACCACTGAAGAACAAGAACAAGTCAATAGGGTGATAGAACAAAACAAAAATGAATATCTGTTACGCATCCTAGCCATGGGGGCAAAACTACCCCCTGACTTCGGGACCGAAAATTTAAACAAACTCATCGATAATGGTGAATCTAGTTATCACAATGAAATACCAAACAATCCAAATGGTTCTTCGGCCGAAGAATTATTCACTAAAATCCAAGATTTAACAAAGAAACTTGAGGAAACAACGATTAGAGCTGAAAGATTAAAAGACCTCAATCTAGATTCTAATACTCACGACATGTTTGATAAACCATCCCCGCTTCTCCATTTGCACAAGAATGGAAACTTATGAAAGACACCATTCAGGGACTGCAAAAACAATCGAAACAATTCAACTTTGAAGAATTGTGTCCTTATCCATTTGATACAGAAATATCACGATTACCATTTCCGCCATCCTTTGAAATCCCTAAGTTTGATAAATACAAAAGCAAAGGTGACCCCCGTGAACATGTCAAGGAATTTTACATGCAATGTCAGGAAGTTTCCTATCGAGACACGTACCTTTTACGATTATTCCCCCAAAGTTTAGGAGGACAAGCTTTAGACTGGTTTTTCCATCTACCCAAAGGGTCGGTCACGACATTTGCAGACTTATCGGAGAAATTTGTCAAACATTTTTCTTATAACCTAGACTCAGAGATAACCATGCTTGATCTCTGCAACACTAGGCAAAGGCCAAACGAAAATTTTGCTTCCTTTTTACAACGATGGCGCGGAATTGCAAGCCGATTTCCCTGCTCAGTACCTGAGAAACAACTAGTTAGCATTTTTGTCCCTAATCTCAATGCCGAATTATCATTCCACATGCAAATGCATTGTCTGAATAGTTTTGAAGAAGTCATCGAAAAGGGGACACAAATCGAAAAAGCCCTCATTTCTAAGGGCTTACTTAAAGCACCCTTTAGAGACCAACCTTATCGAGACACTCCTCCAAACCAGGACAAATCTAAATTCTTTAACCGGAATCGAAATATCATCAACGATGGTGTTACTGATTCCCGCCATGTCTGAAATGTCCAAAACCATCCCACCACCACGTTAAAATCTAAACAACCAATCATTATCCCTAGAAAGGAAGTTCCTTCTCGGGATCGACGAAGAGAGTTCACTCCTCTGGGAGAAAGTCTATCTAGTGTCTTTCGTCATTTGGCAAATGCTAATATGATTACATATCCCATTGTCAGACCCTTCGAAGAAGGACAACCTAAACCAAATTGGTATAAAGACAACGAATATTGTGATTACCATCGCATAAAAGGGCACTCCACAGATCGATGCATGCGACTCCGCCATTACGTCCAAGACCGATTGAGCGTGGAGACATAGAAGTGAAAATACTTACAGAGACAAAAACACCTAATGAAAAACTTCACATGTTCAAAAATCCATTCCCTAACCATGATAACAATTCAAAAGATAAGGGTCAATCATCAAGCAATGTCGAGTATGACTCAGTCATCTCGACCATAGATTATGACCAAGACTTAGTGGCAACTATAAAGATCAAAACTGACTGTGCGATCACCACTAGACAAAAAAAAATATGGGTCCCTACAACAAAAAAATCTGCCACTTCGTCCCGGCATCACCCTAATCCACCATCTAATTCCGCCTTGATTCCTCTCCACAACCTACGCCGTCATTTAATATTGTCAAACAATTAGAGAAGACTCCGCACAAATTTCAATCATGGAACTACTTAATTCTTCTCCCGCACTACAACGCATCCTTATGCAAACATTGAATAATGCTCGTGTCCTGAGGACATCAATTCACAACAATTCCAGGCTTTAATTGCACATCTTACAGTCCCCAATCCTATTTTATCTTTTGGTCCCGATGACATGCTTAATCCCAATATCGCTAATAATCATTCTTTATACGTCGAGGGTTATGTAACTCATCGTAAAATCAAGCGTCTTAATCGACAACGGATCAGCATTAAATATTTGTTCTATGAAACTTTTACGTTGTCTAGGTTACACTGAAAATGATTTGCAAAACAATATCATAACCATTCGTGGGTATGATAATAGCGAAAGAAAGTCTGAAGGCACAATCACGTTGCCTCTCCAAGTTGGACCCATCACCTTAGACACGATTTGTCATGTGGTAGATGTAGAAGTTGCCTATAACATTCTTGTCGGCCGACCATGGATTCATGCCATGAAAGCCGTCCCATCAACATTCCACCAATGCATTAAGTTTCCTCATTTGGACAAGGAATTTACATTACGTGCAGATCCCCAACCTTTTGAGTATTGTAGATTCCTCGAAGGACGGTATCGACATGATCACTATTGTCCATCCACAGATAAATACGCTTCACCTCGGATAATCCCTAATGAAACACGCATTGATCCTGATACACTCCCTAACAATAATCGAAACCATCATCTCATAACCAAAACACATTTTCCAATCCATTATCATCCGCTAGTCAACCACCTTCCACCAGTCCTCCTCCCACTAATCAATCATCTTCTTCCACTAATCAAGCTTCTTCTTCCAGCAACAATTATTCTTCCACCACACCACCTTCTTCTTCACCTAGCCAATCTTCTTCATCCAACCACACCTCCTCTATTAAGATACCTCCTCCTGTGAATAACCAACCTTCATCCTTCAATCCACCCCCTTCTTCTTATAACCCATTTTCTTCATCTTTTAAGACTACCAAACTAACTTCCCCACCACATGAGGTACCTATTGGTCCCCCATCTCACACATTTAAAATCATTGACACGGGATGCGGTGAATATCAATTTCAAAAGATGGCAGACTCTTTTTATATCACCAAATCCCCACATAGCTATGGCAAACCTAACGCTCCACATCTGAAAATCCATCCCAATTACCAAATGGGTCAGTCAGTTTGGAAAAAGTTTGGTCATCTTGACAACGAACATATTCCAAGTTCTTCAGGATCTTGGTTATATAATGACGACTTTGCTCCATGTTATGAGTCCCCTCAATTTACCAAAGCTCACCGAATAATGAAAAACATGCGATGGCAGGGTAAAGGACTCGGTCCAAATGAACAAGGTCGTTTAGACCCTATAAATTGCACACAACATCACGGTAAACATGGTCTAGGTTTCAAGGTGTTTGATGTCGCTCCCATAATAATTTCGAGTGACAATGATGACACCGATTTTGATAATGAAATTAGATCTCCATGTAGTCTTTTTGAAGACCTCATTTGAAACACATCTTGCCTTTGAACATTTTTCTATTAATGTCATCAATTTTGAGCCTACACATCTGAGTCTCATAGACCATGGCCAACCACATCATGCAGCCATGGACATGTTCCAAAATGATGAAGCCATCGAAGAATTCCTTGGAACTCGTGACCAAATACCTACTTCAGACCATAGAAAAGGATTTGAAATCAATCTAAATGCATCGGCCTATTTTGGAAGAGATAAAATATTCGGATCCTTCACCGTCAAAATTTGGATCAAAGCGCAAACAGAGGATTTCCCATAGTCAAAACCTCACCACCACCTTATCAATAAACATGTCAAAAAATTCCAACAAACACACGACACGATGACCTACATGACCATTAGCATCGTTCTCTCGAAAAGGATACATCTAAAATGCTTGTAGAAGAAACAAAAGACATAAACATTGGCACCACTGAACAACCAAAAATTTTACAACTTGGCATTAGTCTGTCTGACCAAGAATGCATGGAATTCACAACACTCCTTATTGAATTCCAAGATATATTTGCATGGACATATAAGGACATGCCAGGCCTGGACCCATCTCTTGTAGTACACCATCTTGTGGTACATCCGGATGCAAAACCTGTAAAGCAAAAACTACGTAAAATGCATCCCCAAGTTGCATTACTTGTCAAAGCCGAACTCGAGAAACTCTTGGAAGCTGACTTTATCAAACCTATTGATTATTCGACATGGATATCTAACATAGTTCTGAGAAAACTCTGGCATCGAGAATATGCCTGGGACTTCAGTGACATCAACAAGGCTTGTCCCAAAGATGACTTTCCCTTGCCAAATATAGACATGATTGTTGATTCTACGGAGGCCATGAAATGCTCTCCTTAATGGATGGATTCTCTGGTTATAATCAAATACGTATTGCTGAAGGAGATCAACATAAAAGCGGCATTTACTACACCATGGGGCACCTTACATGTTATAAGGTCATGCCTTTCGGATTGAAAAATCTTTGGTCTTTACCTATCAACGAGCAATATTTGTTATCTTCCATGACATGTTACATGATATCATGGAAGATTATGTTGATGATATATTAGCAAAATCTAAAACACGAATAGGGCATCCAAGTGTGTTGAGATGCATTTTCGATAGATTACGTGAGTATAAGGTTCATCTTAACCCAAAGAAATGTGTGTTCGGAGTAACCTCTAGTAAATTATTAGGGTTTATTGTCTCACGAAGAGGCATAGAAGTGGATCCTACCAAAGTCAAAGCCATTATGGAAATGCCTCCTCCTCAAAACCTAAAAGAATTACGAGTCTTCGAGGGGAAAAATACAATCTATTCGGCGTTTCATATCACGGTTGGTGACAAGTGCCATCACTTTAATCGGTTACTCAAGAAAGATGCACACTTTCACTGGAACCACGATTGCCAAGATTCTTTTGCTAAGTTAAAAGAATACCTCTCTAGTCCACTGTTCTTATGTCACCAGTTACCGATAAACCTATGTTGCTTTATACATCTGCCACTGAACATGCCATAGGAGCTCTACTAGCACAACATAACAATCAAGGAAAAGAACAGGTTGTATATTACCTTAGTCGAACACTTATTGAGCACGAAATACGTTATTCCCAAATCGAAAAAGTATGCTTAGCGGTTGCCTTTGCATTCCATAAGTTACGTCATTACTTGCTCAATCACACAACTAAGTTGATTGCCAAAATTGATCCTCTCAAGTATTTGTTGTCCAGACCCATTCTCACGGGAAGAATGTCTAGTTGGGTTGTATTACTTAGTGAATTCGATGTCGAGTTTGTTCAAAAAGCAATTAAAGGACAAGCCCTTGCCGACCAACTTGCCGAGGCACCCCTTCACAACGCAGAACCACTTCAGTTCTCTTTTCTGATGAAGATATTCTACACATAGACATCGCGCTAGCTTGGACTCTATTTTTTGATGGATCTTGTAATCTCCATGGCTCAGGGGCTGGTATTTTGCTTATCACACCCAGTGGACATGTTATCCCCAAATCATTTCACTTAGCATTCCCATGTACCAACAATATCGTCAGAATATGAAGCTCTCATCGCAGGATTAAAACTGGCTATATCTTGGAATCTTACAGAATTAGTTGTATTTGGTGATTCTTTACTTATCATCAAGCAAGTTATTGATGAATACCAGGTCAAGGATGAAAAACTTATCCCATATAAACGCATGGTGGATAGTCTTCGAAGCTATTTTCGATTAATTAGCTTTGATCAAATTCCCAGAATTCGTAATAAATCTGCCGATGCTATGGCAACCATCGGGTCCCTATTAGAAATCGCATCTAGTCAACCCCAGGCACATTTTCTCGTAGAACATCTCTTAATGCCTACCTATGATCTTCCTGAAAACACTATGGTATGTGAGATCGTGGGTCCGAATAACCCTTGGTACCACGATCTTTATACCTTCATTCGTGATAAAACGTTTCCTGCCGACATGAAACCAATGCATAAACGTGCTTTAGCACAACGTGCTTCTCGTTACACCATTTTAGCAGAAACTCTTTATAAACGAGGATATGATGGCACCCTGCTCCGATGTCTTAATCAGGAAGAATCCTCGAGTGTCTTAGCTGAAATCCATTCTGGTATCTGTGGAGCACACATGAATGGTATCGCCTTAGCCAAGAAAATCTTGCGAGTTGGATACTATTGGCCCACCATGGAAAGTGACGCATGTCATTTTGTCAAACGTTGTCAAGCATGTCAAAAGCATGGAAATCTTATCCACGCACCTTCCCAGGCATTACAATCAATAACCACACCATGGCCCTTCTCTCAATGGGGACTTGACCTCATTGGTAAAATCAGACCAACATCTTCTGATGGACATAAGTTCATCATTACCGCTACCGATTACTTCACTAAATGGGTAGAGGCTATGCCTCTCACTTATGTTACCGGTAGCCAAATATCAAAATTTATTTTCAATAATCTCATATGTCGATTTGGTATTCCATCCGCTCTGGTTGCAGATAATGGCAAATCATTTAAAAACCAGGATGTAAAAGACCTAGCCAAACGTTTTCACATCAAACTTAAATGGTCTACTCCATACTACCCTCAGGGCAACGGTCAAGCGGAAGCAACCAATAAGACCTTAAAATCCATCATGGAAAAGATTGTCAACACCCATGGACGAAATTGGCATACTCAAATTTACCCCGCTCTTTGGGCTTACCGTACATCTTACCGCACGCCTACCGGAGCCACCCCATTTTCCCTTGTTTATGGTTGTGAAGCCATTTTACCTATTGAGATAGAACTCCCATCCTTGAGGATCTCCCTTAAAGATGTAATTAATGAGGATGAATACCTGAGCAGATCACGGCCAGAGCTTGAGCTTTCTCGATGAAAAATGACTTAATGCTCTCGATCATCTTCAAGTCTATCAAAACCCAATGTGCCTTGATTATCATAAAAAGGTAAGACCAGAGAATTGAAATTGGTGACCTTGTTTTAAAAGAAAATCAAAAGAATACCACTAAAGAACGAGAAAAACAAGGAAAATTTGAGCCTAATTGGTTAGGACCCTATGTAATCACTGACTAAATTTGGCTCGGAGCCTATAAATTGGCCACTGCAGATGGTCAAGATCTTGATGAACCAATGAATGCAGTTCATTTAAAGAAATTTTATCCTTGAGATGTTCACTATTCCAGGATACAACATGTACATTGTTCCTTTTGTCTTGCTTATCTCCAAATAATTCAAATTTATTCATTTCCATTGGCAGACATTTTCATTATCAAAATCACATCTTCATATTTATCATCATGAGACAAGTGCTAATATAAATCCTATTAAGTTTGTGAGCATCATACTTCTTCCACTTTAGTCGCTTTCCTCTATGGTCATACCTAGAAGCTTACTGGTGGTAATATATCCCCTTCTAATACATTCTCTCTTTCATAACAAAGCTCTAAACTTCGTTACCCAGTTCGTTTGGTCGTCCATCTCAGTCTTCGGTGTTGAACCCTCGCGTCCTACTAGTCGTGTGGAAATTTGAGATTGGGGGAGATGTTTCTTCCCAAATACAAAGCACTATTGTAAAAAAATCCATCAATTGATAACTTATGAATAATTCATTGTCACATCTTTCGTCCTTCATAGTCTTTGGTGTTGAGCCCACACTTCTTACTAGTAGTGTGAGACTGGGAATGGAGGAAGGTGCCCTTACTCGTCTACGTCTTGTCTTCGGTGATAAACCCTTGCCTCTTACAAGTGGCATGGGGCAAAGCGTAGAGGGTCATTCTCATACAAGCATAAAAACATTGCAAAATATTCCAAAAAAAAAAAAAAAAAAAACAAGAAAAACAAACAAAAAGGAAATTCACTCGCCTATATTTTGCCTTTGGTGATGAGCCCTTGCTTCTCACTAGTAGCATGGGGCAAGGCATAGGGAGTCATTTCAAAAATACAAAATCTTACAGTGCTTACAAATTATAGAATCCCCAAACACGTAATTTAGATGCCTAAGTGAAGAGAGAACTATCCCTTAACCTCATATCTTATCAATCAGCAGGCCACATAACTGTCTAAGTCTAGCATGTGACTCATAAAGTGAAAGCTATTTTTGAAACCGGTTTAGTACCATTATGAAGAATGGAGTCATAATTTCCCAAAGGGATTGTTGTTAGCATTTGTCTCTATATTCATTATCTACCTCCTACGTCCTTCTTGATTCTTGGTGATGAGCCCACACATCTTACTAGTTGTGTGGAGTCAAGAATGGAGTTGGAATTCTTTTCATCATATCATCACCACCATATCATGCCAATGGAAAGTGAATTTATGTTATTTTGAGCATAAGTTACAATGCGGAACACGGTACATCGTCTCTCAAAAATAAGTCTGCACTCTGGTCCATAAATTGTCAATCACAATGTAAAAATAAAAAAACATTTGAAAATCATAAAAAATCCAAAAACAATGTAAAAATCCAAAAATCAAAAAACATTTGAAAATCATCAAAAATCCAAAAACAGTGTAAAAATCCAAAATCCAAAAACAGTGTCAAAATCCAAAAATCCAAAAACAATGTAAAAATCTAAAAATCAAAAAACATTTGAAAATCATCAAAAATCAAAAATCCAAAAACAGTGTAAAAATCCAAAAATCCAAAAAAATCTAAAAATCAAAAAACATTTGAAAATAAAAATCAAAAATCCAAAAAATGTAAAAATCAAAATCAAAAACATTTGAAAATCATCAAAATCAGTTAAAAATCCAAAAATCAAAAAGCGAGTGTCAAAATCAAAAATCTAAAAACAATGTAAAAATCTAAAAATCAAAAAACATTTGAAAATCATCAAAAATCCAAAAACAGTGTCAAAATCCAAAAATCTAAAAACAATGTAAAAATCCAAAAATCCAAAAACATTTGAAAATCATCAAAAATCCAAAAACAGTGTAAAAATCCAAAAATCCAAAAACATTTGAAAATCGTCAAAAATCCAAACACAGTGTAAACATCATAAAAATTCAAAAACATTAGAAAATCCAAAAAAATTATAAAATTCAAAAACAAACATTAGAAAATCAAAAAATCCAAAAACAAAAACATTAGAAAATATCCAAAATACAAAAACATTTGAAAATTTTTCAAAAGACCAAAAACATCCACAAAATTGTAAAAACTCAATAAGTAACACAGTTCATCCTTTGAACTATTATCCCAAACGAATGGTCCGACCACCTTATGACTACCAATTTCAAACCACTTCTCCTCGCGTGAATCCTCGCTTGGGAAAATCCGGCTCTCATTGTTTCCTTGTTTGAGAGAGGCCGACCCAATCCTTTGTACCTCTGCTTGGGGGCACATCTAATCAATCATCCTTTGTGGAACACGTTAGGGACATGTTTCTTGGTTCTTGTGTTGCATTATTAGTGGCAAATTATTAATTGCTTTCTTGTATCTTGATATATTACGGGGGCATCTTGATTTTATATATCTGGTGTTCTGTAATATTCTTATGTTATCGATTGCATGTAAATCTTGGGGCATCATACTTTCTTGATGGCCTCATGTCATGCTCTCTTCCATTTGCATATAAATCTTGGGGCATCAAACCTTTTTGATGGCCCCCATGCCTATCTTTATCACGCATATTACAGTCTAGTCATCCTGATCTTTTATATCACGATGCATCCTGTTATGTGCTATATTAAAATTAAGATGCTTTTCGTCACGTGAGTATCTTCCTGCATGATCAACATCTTACTTTGCACCCCATCCATTCACCCATACTAATGCATTCTCCAGTTTGCGAATCCTACTTGATCACCGTTGCAGTTTGCGAATCCTACTTGACGATCTTTCTCAAGTAGCATTCACTATCCAGCAGCTCCTTCTCCCCCACCATGATCACCATGTATTTGATCCATTCATTCTCACTTCTCATTTTTACTCCTCGCCGCTTATACCCATATTACCCTTCTCACCATTCCTGTCCCCTCTCACCCATTGGTATTCTTTCCTTTCACCCGTTTTCTTCCCGCTTGACAATCTTACTTAATAACCCCTTCTATATGGAATCCTCAGTGGAGGTTTACCCTCTCCCTAAGATCTTCCCGCTGTAGAAGCTTCTTCACCACATGCCCTCTCATCAAATAACCATCACCACCAAACACATCTTCCAACTCCACCTCTTCTACTTCCCATTCCCGCATCATTACTCTCACCACGTGGGCATCCCAATTAAGGATTCCCCTCACACTCTCCACCCTCCACTACATATATTCCTTCATCCATTCATGTTATACTCCTTTGTGTCCTTTCTTTCTTATTATCACCTCATCTCATATCATATACCACTTAGGCATACCTCACTCACTCTTTTCTCATCCTTCCCCAAATCCACCTTATGCCTGGTCATCCTACTTACGCTCTCGTAGTATGGAAAATTCACTTGAGGGTTCCCCTTCAGTCCATTTTGTCATACCCTATTCCCACCAACTCTAACATCATCCTTCTTCTTCCTCAGCTTGGCGATCTTACTTAACCATTCCAGCCGCATGGCAATCTTACTTAATACTTCCACTTAAGGTTGATCTGCCCTGTGGCCTTCCCCCATCCCATCATATTTCACCCATCTTATTTCTCCCACCTCTCATCGCGATCATCTTCTTCACCCTACCATTCCACCCCTATCCCCAATATCATTTTGTCTTTCTCTTTGCATATCATCCCTGTCGGTTGGGTGACCCTACGAAACTTCTCCAGCAGTATGACGATCTTACTTAAGAGATTCTCTTAAGCATGACATGTCATCTTACACTCGCCCATCACTCTCCAATCTCACCACCATATTTCCTCTTCATTCCCCATCATCACATCTTTTTACCACCACTATCACCCTCCTCTGCTTGGCAATCTTACTTAACCACTCACCCAGCATGGCGATCTCACTTAAGAGTCCCTCTTAAGGATGATCTGTCTCCTTGCCTTTCCCCATCACTACCCACCCTTCACCCTTCATTTTTTCTCGGCATTCCCCATTATCACATCCTTTCACCTCCTTTTCGATTCATGAAACACCACTTCTCGCTTGACCATTTGTCATCTCCAGTTTTGCTCACATGGCAATCTTACTTAACCACTTCCGTCACATGACAATCTTATGTTAGGGTCCTCCCTACACTTAACTTGTCATCATGAACTTCTCCCCCGCCTCATTCTTAGTTCACTTTATTGATCGTTTCTTCCACCTGGTATCTCCTATTACCCACTTTTTCCTCCTACTATTATCCTTTCTCCACATATCTTCTTACAACATACACCTCATCTCTTCCACTCTGATCACATTCTTTTCCCCCATTTTCCCCTCCTTGATCCATCATCCTTCATACCATTTCTTCCCATTCTTTTCATGTCTTGGTTCTTCATCCTCACCTCGTTCATCCTCATCACCCCCATCCTCTCCTCGCTTTCACTTCGTCCCAACTCCTCCCTCCCATCTTCTTCACTCTTTCCCCTTCATCTTCTCACATTCCCCCTACATTTCTACCCACACACATATTCACCATTACTGTTAATACTCCTATATCATTCTTTCATCATCATCTTCTCTTCCCGCACTCATAATTGTCAACGGGTTTTCCCTAAAAATTATCAATCCTCATTCCGCACGACCTCATTCACTCCCTTGGACCTTCTAGAGTTTCCCTTCATTCCTTCCCTCCTCTAAGCCCACCACTCATTGGCAACGGGTTTTCCCTAACGTCCCTTTGTTGGCGTTACCCTTTCCAGTCCTCCTTCGCTTTCTCTTTTTCTTCATTTTTTCTTTCACCCTTCCCCACCACTCATTGTCAAGGGGATTTCCCTAACGTCCCCTCATTGGCATTGCCTCTTCTATCCCCCATTCTCTTTTCTCTCCTATTATTTTCCCTCACTCCCACCCTTTCTTGTCACTTTTTACCCATCTCTCCATCTCCTCTTTGCCCTCTTCAATATCTTTATTGTCTTCATCATACCTCCTTTTTCTATTTTCCCATCATCCTAGTATCCTTATTTCATGCATCTCCACATCTTTTCCAATCGATGTCATTCCTCCCCTCTTTCTTCTTTGAACATTCCTTCTACCATTTCCTTTCCACTTATTACCCCCTTTACTGTATTCCCTTCCTTTCCATCCTTCTCTCCCCCCTACGTCTTATTTCCTTCCCCATATCATCTTCTTCCCCTTTTTCCATCATGTTTCCTCCTTACATCCCCATCGATAACCTGGTTGTTCGGCGTTGTCCTGTCTTTTTATCATCCCACTCTCCACATGCATCTCCATACGAGTCATTCCATATTCTTTGCCTTGGTCTTCTCATGATGCGTGATTCCTTCAATCTTCTCCTTGTATTTTCTATCTTCCTTTCTCTCCCCTAATTTTCACGTTTCTTGACCACTTCCCCTTTTCTCTACCACCCCTACCTTTTCGTTCATTATGTATATGTTTCTCTTCCTTTCTCTCCTCTTTTTCACACTTTCCTCGCCCCTCATAGTTTCTTTTTTTTCTCCGTTCTACTTCTTCTTTTGTCCTCTTTCCATTTCCCTCCATTTCACCCCCTACTCCCACCTCGTTTTCTCCTTCTTATTTATCCTTTCCCATTTCCTACTTTTCTTCACTCTCTCATTTATTTCACTTCCACGTATCCCTCTTTACTATCTCTGTTGCTTCCTTCATTTTGCACATCTCTCTATTTCATCCCTTCACCCTCTACTCTGTCATTTTCCTCTTTTTGCCTTGTTTGTCCTTCATCATTCCCTTCTTCCCCTATCATCCCTCTCTCTTATTTCTACCTCTTTCATTCCTTTTTTCCCCTCCCCTATCTCCCTTACTCTTCTCATAATCAACCCCCAACCCTATCCATTCCCTTTTCTCTTTCCCACACACCCTCACACCTAGCATTCAAGGTCGATTGAATCCTTTCTCCATTTGCGTCATGCGGTCATTCCAGTCTCTTCCACTCCATTATCATCCTCTTCTCCGCCGAATCCATTTCCTTTCTTTTCGAGAGTTCTGTCATATATTTCATTCTCATCGGTCCTCTCGAGGGGCATCACCACATCTATCCATAATCACATCTTCTCATGACATTTTTGTCTTGGAGGATCCTATGACATCCGTCACTCACCACTTTCTATTCTCCCCAACAAACATTCGCTCTACCTTTTAAAAAGTAGATTGAATTCTTCCCCCATATCGTCTATTTTCTTTGAAAGGACACTACTTTCATAGTACCCTTCGAAAAGAGGGCAAATGTAGACACCCCAATTTCACATCTATCCTAAATCAATTAATTTCCCTTCCTCATTTCCCACAAAAATACACTTGAATTAATCAAATATAATTTGATTAATTATCCATTTCAAAATCTAAAAATAATCTAATCCTCACCACATGTCATTATTCTCCATGTTTTCCACTATTGAATTAAAAATTCAAATTCAAATCCTCACCCATTCATTCGTGGTCCCCACTCACCTAAAATCCTCCACTTATGAATTAAAAATATAATTCAAATCCTCACCCATTCTTCGTGGCCCCCACTCACCCCACTCACCTAATAATCTTGCCCACATTTTCAAACCACTCACCTAATCTTGCCCACATTTTCAAACCACCCACTTAATCTTGCCCACATTTTCAAACCATGATTACTTAAATTAATCTAAGCTAATCACTCCCCATTTATAAATACAACCTTACCCCTCCCCTCTAAACACACGGAGAATAAGCTTTCATGCCATATCTAAGTTCTTGCATCCTTTGAGCAAAGAACATCATTTTGCCTAAATCGTCCTAATGCCAAAATAGCCTCATAATCCTTTTTCCCATCTAGTGCAAAGTAAGAAGATCGTTGTTGCAGGAAGGTCTTGCTCCGTCTTGAAGAAAAGCACCTACATATCACAAAATCAGGGCTCAATCCAAGTTTCCTAGCCCATTCTGAGGTTTTCTACGGAGCGAAGGAGGAGGTACGATTATTGGTATTTTACTTCCTTGTTAGTAGTGTATTTGAGTGTGGGTTTGGGTGGAATATGGGTTATTGCAGCATGAGAGGTGTCATGGGGTTCTAAAGTTACAAGGGAAGGCTAGATGGAAAATTTTTGGGGTGGTACCGTCTTAGGTTTGGGTTGCACCTTCTTGGGTAAAGGAACAACGGGAGGACCGGTAATGGAGGGGGTACAGCTTGGCCGTTTGAAGGGAAGGTGTTGGGATTTTCAACTTCGGTTGCACCTTCTTTGGTAGGGAAGAAGTAGTGCATGATGTAGATGGAAAGGCGGATGGAGGGAGGGACGAGTTACCCATGAGGATAACCGCGGATTAGTAGAGGTTGATGGAAGAGGTCGGGTTGGAGGTGTAGGTAGAAGAGGGGAGTTTCACAAGTAGTGACGAAGTTATGGAAGGTAGTGGTGGTATAGGAGGTAAGGAGGTTACATGTGATAATGGGGGTTGTGTGGATCATTTGGGTATATTAGGGAGTCTTGGTAAAGAAGTTGTGTGGGTTTTTGATTTACTATTAGAAGGAGGTTGTTTGGCTAGGGTTGAGGGGTGAGGTCCTAGAATGGATGGTAGAGGTGAAGGTGATAAAGGTGTGTTTGGCGAGGTTTGTGTATATGGCACGGATGGTGGGTCTTCCTTTTAGGCATAGGAATGGGTTTAATAGATGTTTGGGAAGATGTGGCCAAATCTAGTTTGATAGGGGGATGGGTAAGGTTTGATGTCGGCATGACCCCTAAGGTGTTAATGGGTTTAGGTATGATAGGTAATGTGGAAATACGTTGGCTAATGAATAGAGGGTTGGGTAAAGGTGAGGATGATGAAACAAAGGGTGTTCCAAGAGGCATGGTTATGTGTGGTTTGGGTGATTGAAACACCTTTGGATAGATGGTAGAAGTGTCTATGAGTGACAATTGCATTTGGGTCTTGGCAAGAAGTAGGAGACGTCCCCAAAGCAAGGCTCTATCAAGCGTAGCCTAGGTGATTGGCCAATCATGAAAATATTACTGTTGTAAGTGGGGCGACATAGTAGATCAAATAGCAATTCCCGTAAAATATGTTTGAGAAACATAGCAATCACTGGGCCTTCAAGCTTGACCTCGTGGGTAAGAGATTTGAAAGTGAGTCACATGATCTTGGGTGGTGATGGAGAATGGTCACCTAGAGGCAACGGAATTTCTAATGGATATTTTATAGGTGGAGGATATGATTAGAAAAAGCGGTGCTAATAAGGTTGATTCTCCCCGTAATGGTGTAGGGAATTTAACATGTGTCTCCTATGTGTCAAAGAGTACCGTTGGTATTGCTCACTAGTTGGGGAGGTAAGTGGATAAGTAGTCTTGATGTTAACAAAAAGTCTCCTCCACGGGTGAAGGAGGAGATGAAGGGTGTTCCTCTATGGGTGGAAGAGTAGCGAAGTAGATTCTGTGTGGCGAGTTCCTCGAGCTAGAATTTCCTCTATGAAAGGAATGACACGAGCAAGTGAGAAAAGAATAGTATGTCATCGAAAATAGCATGGACCTCCCGGACATTAATATCATTGGTTGAGGCTTCACTAGTTTGGTTGGAAGATGGGGTGTGATCGGGAATGGTTTCTTGAAAATATGTAGGTTTTGGTTGGCAGGTGCATTTGGATTATCCAAGACTAGCTCATCGTTTTCTAGCATTTCTTGAACAATGTTCATGAAAGTGATGCGATTCCGTCACTATGGCCTTTGACATGATCATAGTTGAAAAATTCATTCTCTTTGTACGATGTAGGTGTGGGGAGAGTGGGGTAAAAACCAGTGTGTGGTTTTATAGGTGGAAGGGTGATAGCACCAACTTTAATAAGATTTTCTAAAACATAAGAATATGGCTCTCCGATTGGGGTGTATTTCCATTGTTCTGCTGAATTGAAAATTACGGACCTGGGAAAGATTAGAGGAGGTGTTGGCCTAGTTTGATGGGTGAGAAGGGCTGGCCTTGAGTACCACCGCGTTGGTGGATCCCTTATATTTTGCATAGTTATTATGAGGTTTCAAGAAGAAGAAGCATCGTTTGATTTGAATGCGGCATTTTGTTTCGTAGCTATATTTTCTTCTCTTCGATGGCCCGAATCTCTAGTTTTCGTGCCATGGTGAATGCCTCATCAAAGGTGTGGAAAGTATGCACCTGCAAGGTTGGTGAAATATGTATAGCACAAGCCCGTGTAAAAATATCTATGAGCTTGGTCTGTGGTAATTGGAATGTGAGTTGATTGATCAAATGCGCTTGACAGTGATAAAGTCTACGATAGACTCATCGTCATATTGGCATGTAGAATAAAGGTCGATCATGGTAACCTTCTTGATGATTTTAATTGAAGTGATCCAAGAAATCTTGGGCTACACTGATTAAATGAGTAGATAGAATGCTGGGTAATCCACTATGCAGGTCTCGTGGGTCTAGTCAAAGACATGGAAAGGTCCTCAAAAGTAAAGCATCATCATGGGAAATCGGGTAGCACCCATATTTGAAAGACCACAAATGTTGTTGCAGTCCTCTTTGCTTTATTGATGTGGTTGAATTTTGGCATTTCCCAATGTATGGGATATTGACGAATAGGAATGGATGGGTGAATGGTCTCATTACAAATTTCATCGTAGGTGAGGGAATTGCATGAGCCGAAACCGATGCCTCTAGTGTCTGCATCTTTTCCATCATTAACTTGATGAGGTCATTGGTAGGTTGTGATGAATGGGTACCTCCTATAGTGTAAGAGGGTTGGTGTTGAACATATGATGGGGTGGCATTCTAGTGTATGGTGATGCTGAATAGGAAGGTTGAGAATGAGGGACTGACATAAGGGGAATGTAACCGGAATGAATGACAGAGACAAAACGTGAGGCTACCGATAGTATGTATATGGAGGTGGGATGGTGAAGTGACTCACGAAGTAGCAATGGGAGGTAAAGATCTGCGGAATAGAGAATGATGTTTTGAAATTACGTAGGGGTCATCGACACCATGGGTGGTTGTGTTGCGATTGGTATATGTGAGATAATGGGTGTGGATGGGGTTATGCTATGGTTGGTTGAAAATGATACAATAGATCTTGCTGGGGAAATAGACATTGTAGATGCGGTGGTCATAATGGGTATGGGCCTAGCTATGAAACTACTAGGGGAAAAGTAGGTGTGGGTAATGCGGAGATAAAATGGGATGATTTAGAAGTAGGGACAAGGACTAGGGGGATAGATATAGACATGTCGTATATCGATTGACCTAAAGCATCTCAATTAGATGAGTGGGAAAGGTAGAATTATAGGGTGGCGGGGTTCTAAACAAGGAGTTGTTCAAAATCCCTCGTCGCTGTGGCAATGGTCATAGGTTGGGTCGAGATCCATGGGTGAGAATGGAAGGTAGTGAAGGGCTAGGTGGGAGTGATTGATGGCTAACATGGAATATGAGAGTGTTTTTCTGGTTACGAGTCGGCACCATGTGAACAAGTGTTGATACGGTAAGATTGTATTCTCGAGATGACACGAAAACAACAGACGAGTAAAAGAATGAGGTGAGAGAGGCGAATTTGGTCAAAATCGGGATCTGAAAATGAAACACGAAACCAACGATGATCAGCTTGCCGTGGACGATTCTTGGGAAATTGATGTCGGTCACGACAGCCCGATGCTCGATGTTAACATTATAGAAAAACACCCAACTTTAAAAATGAAACAGGGTTGATAAAAAGTTCAAGGAGATGGTTTATGTATGATGATTATATCACCAAACTAGAATAAAATATCAGGAGAAATATGTTAGTGCCTGGAGGGGTGAAAATTAGAACAAAATGGTGAAAGAAGACTGCATCTAGGCAAAAGTACCTAGAAAATCGAAGTTGACACCGGTTATGGTAAACCAATGTGATCGAGATGAAAACCGATTTACGCGATCACGGGCGAACACCGATTCTTGTGAAATTGAAACAAAGATGAAGAAAAATGGGTTGTAATGTAAATCAAGTGGAGAATCGAATCGAAATCGAGAATGAGAAAATGGGGTCGGGGCACACTCGAGGAAGTCGGAATACACCAACTATGATGAGGAGCATACAAGGAGGAATAAAAATGGAGAAACATGTCCTCACACCTCAAAACACAAACCAAGTAGAATACTAAGAAAAATACGATCCTAAGAGTGATTTTTCCTTTATGTTTGTTCATCTTATGCTATTTAGAATTGACTGTGTGAAATTTAGAGTAGATTTTTGGTGAGGAAGGCTTCCTATGAAGAAGGAGATCTAAAAGGAGAGGTTTCAAGTATGTTATGGCAGGGCGGGCCATCCTCGAGAAATGACTCAACAAAAGTAACGAGAAGGGTGCCCACTATACCATGATCATGTGATCGATTTACTGACTTCTTCGGGTGAGATTTTGTTTAAGAAGATGTGTATTTTTGATTTTGTGCGGTTTGGTAAGACTCGAGAGAGAGAGAGAGAGAAAGTGATTTTCTATGATTCTTTATGTCAACCATCACTCGACATGACTTCCAAGCCATATAGGTTGCCCTCATTTTTAATGTGAGCTAAAATGCGGTAAATCGAGAGTGAGATGTAACTTATTTTAAGCCCAAATCGAAATATTAAGTTCGATGACACAAATGATGAACAAGAGAGAGTATGCTCTTTCACTAAAAATGCGAGAAAGTGAGAAGAAATGATTCTTTTTAAATGCACCAAGAGAAGTGTTTCCTTTAGAAAAATAGAAAGACAAGAGAAGATTACCAAGGAAGAAAATTAATGTGTACACTTTTGAAGGAAAAAAACACACAACTTTCACCTACGAATAAAGAAAATGCAAGGAACCCCAGATTGGTCCCACTGGGTGTGCCAAAGTGTTTCACCTAATTCTTTTTTGTTTCTTAGAAAGTGATGAAATAGATAAGGGTAATGGGCTAAGAGGAATTCCTGTTTATGCTAGATGGTTGAAGGTTATTGCATGCATACGACTTCTTGATCCTGGTGACCATGAGACCTTCCTTTTGGGCTGGGAGGAACTACCTGAAATAAACAACAAGACCACTAAATAGAAGTTAAATAGTATATGACAGTGGACTGCCTAGCGTGTGCTAGTTCCGGGAAGTTTGATACTCCCTAGATGGCTATCAATCCACTGTTTAAAATAAATTAATGTAAACAATAGATAAAGTCCTATTGTAATTAAAATTATTTAGGTACCTCATTCAAATACAATAAGCGAATCTAATAGTAAAGCTAAGCTATAATCAAATCCAAGGAGAAAGGTGTCTATTAAAGGAGCAAGGATTGGTCAAGGTATGGTTCTGGGTAGTTTGGGTCAATTGGTGAGATGATTGTTGGGTTTGTTCTTGGTCAAATTATAAAACATAGAGACCGACATCAGTCTGGTATGACCGATGCCAGTTTATGTAGAACCGACGACGGTTATGGATAACCGGCGTCGGTATGGTCGCAGTAAAAGAAAATCCAATAGATCAAATGGAAGGGTCTGATTTGATGTCAAATGAGGTTGGGAGGGTGGATGAGAAGGTCTGTGGAGATCTCTGGTGTGCTCGAAATGGATATTAGTCGAGAATAGGTGATTTGGGTGATATGGAGGAGGAATTGTGAAGCTTGCGGGGAGGTAAACAATGGGGAGTGCAAACACAAGTACTAACAGATAAAAGAGATAGTAAAGTCTACAAAACGCAATAAACAATGTTGGTAAAAACGTAAAATTACTATGGAGCTAATTGGATAGCTAAGTGATAGAGGTGGTTGATCGGCGAAGCGGTATTTGGTTTTATGGATCCCAAAGTGCTTCCATGAGTGCAATGGCTCGGTGATCGATTTTGGTGCTGGCTATGGATGTCTAGGCGTGAAAGGATGCTTGTTCCACTTGCATGCAACTCGATCTCTCTCTCGTGAACTTAGAATGTGCCAACCTCAAAACAAGGTTACTAAAGAGAATAAATCAGTAACTAACGATGGTTGGGTTTACAACGTCGGTTAGTGCGGGATTCCTAGGTTTACTAAGAACAACAAATCATGGAAATTATTTCCACCAAACCTATCTATTCACATGGGCAAAAGCGGGAGTTACCCTTTTCTATGCGGGAATGTGGTTAGAGGGAATTTAGGTATTGATTTTTAGGGTTTGAACTAGGTCTTAGTTAGTTATGGAAACATGATAAGAATGGATCTAGGGTGAGGTGGATAGGTGAGGTGGTGGGGTAGGAATTATCTTAATTAGAATAATTAAATAATAGATATTATGAGGATATAAATTAATTTAATTAAATTAATATTAATGTTGGGGTGAAAGGGGCCATGGTTAGGTGAGTGTGTTCAAGTTGGTTATTTGTGGGGTCAAGGGGAGTGTGACTCAATTTTGGTGTCTACACCCAGAGCCTTTATGTCAAGAATATTTCATTCTTCATTAGTCATCTTTGTAGGTCTAGACTTTTCATCCAATGGTAAATACAAATCTCTTTGATATAGATAATCCTTAATCTGCATCTTCCATAATTGATAATTTCGGCCATCAAATTTCTCTACCTTTTATTTATTTTCTTATACGCCATTGTTGTAGCTCCCACTTAATCGAGAAAACCTCTGCGTGAGTAAATTTTTCAACACACAAAACCCTCAAACAAAGCTTTGATACCGGTTGTTGGGGTTAGCACACCGGCCAGATACGAGATAATATATGAGATCTAAGCATACATGCAAATAAAAGTGGATATTCTACTAGAAACAATATCTGAAAACAAGAGACATAAATCAACAACAGATATTCACCCATTGTGGGTTACATCCACCAAGAAACAAGACAATCTATTATCTAAAGCTTTGACAAGATATATAATGAAGATTTACAATCTTCTACACCTCTCGATGTTTAGTACTTTCTTTCTTCAAGATTTTATTTTATTCACAAGAATTCTCTCTCACATAATTATCTTGTAATAATTATCCATTTTCATCTCTAAACCCTACCTTTTATGCTTTTATAGTTGTTTAGACTTAGGGCACTTAGCCATGTAATTACAATTAATAGATATATTTTTAATGTTCAAAATAGATCCAATTCTCGAGAGTTAATTAAAACATCATCGCACGTAAGATGGCCTTAGCGTTACAACCGCGGCCGGTTCCTAACTGGCTTGACAATGCCATTCCTTCCTAACCACCGCGATCCTGGGTGATCGATGTCGGTTCCCCCTTGAATGATGTCGAGTAACTATATTTTCGAGCAAGCTCCATTGAATGCTAAAATCGAAGTAATTTAGCTCCACTGACTCAACAGAGTCAAGTCATTCTAAGCCTATGTCAAGACCTAACAAAAGCGGGATTTATGGTTGCTTGATAAATAAGGTAGAACACGTTAGCATGAACATGTTCAGGTGTTATGACATGGAGTAACATGTGTTGAAGGAGTCTAATGGTATAGAACATGTGTTATTGCATGTACAAGGTCATTTTGATGCAAGATCTTGAAGACTATTTAAGTAAGACAAGGCAAACCATGGTGCTTGGAGAGATTCGAGATGTTGTAAGGAATGGATGAGATTTGGAAATCTTGGAGGAGATTATTATAGTTCTTTGGGAAACTTTTCAAGTCGGGAAAGTGAAGAAGTTGCATGAAAACTCATTTTTGGATCTATAGAGCTCTTAGAAAGCAAAACCCAGCTCGATAAGTCAACTTATTTTGATCACACACATGTGAAAACTTTACATGGGTTCTTGGACTTTGGGGGATGTTAGTACATGTAATTAAGAATACATATCAAGTGTAATGAGGTAAATTTAATGTCATATCTTTATGAAACATTGTTAAGAAGGTAAATAGATCAAAACCCTTTGCTCAAAAAACATCTTGAAGAGATGGAGAAAAATGATGGGTATGGCCATAAAATGCGATAGGAAATTTAATGTGATCCATCAAGGTTGAAGATAATTTATCTAAGATCTGTTGGTGGTATTTTCATGCTCCAAGTCAGCTAGTAAGATAGAAAAAACCCTAGTTTTGTGGAGATTTACTATTTTAGAGTTGAGTAGAAGGTTTCATGAAATAAAACAAAGTGTTATAGAAAATTGAGAGATGTTATAAGTTCTCATGAAAGAGTTTGAAAATTTTCGCAAGAAATAGGAGAAATATGTACTCCAATGTTCCCTACTATTTTTTTCCTATAAAGTGATTAAACTAAAATGTAAAATGATAGCTTAATCTAATGAAATTTTGAAGTAAATAAATGAATATTGAAATAATACCCAAGTAAACTAAGCTATAAAATATGCAAAACTAATTTGCAAAGATGGTTAGAAGAGCTTTAGTTGATTCATGGAGGTTGTTGACTGTGTCATAGTGGATGCCGATTTAAAAAGAGATGGAAGACCATCACACAAAAGCTTCGAAAAATGCGGATCGATAGATCGACTAGAGTGGAGCACTTGCAGAAGGATGGGGTGACCGTGGGTGCCTTGGTTTGGATTTTGAGTGCCCGGTTTGATTAGATACTCAGAAAACATCCTCCGAGATGTTCTGAGAGGTTTTCACTTATTCACCTTTTTTCGTGTATATGTCGCTAAATTATGTCGAATGTCTCTCAGTAAATCTGAAATGAATGAATAACCTTTGAAACCCAAAAAAGCATCAAACCCTAAAAACGATACAAATGAAGGGTTTAGACTATTCTCAATTGCCAAAATTATGGACTTATCATTGAATTTTGCACTAAATCTTAGATCGAATGTAGTTATGTGTGTGTGTGCACGAGGAATTATGCCCTAGTTTGTTCTTGTGTGTCAAGTACTTTGTGAGTAGTGAGCAAATAACTAGATGTAGAATGTAAATAATGTATGCATGGAAGGAATAGACTTCCCTCATATGAAGTGTGATGTAAATGAACCATTCTTTGTCCCTTGTGGTGGAGCTAGATGGATGTGAATGGAGCTATAGATTCCTTGATAGATTTAACCTTAGTTGGAGATAGTATATTCTTAGTGATTGGTCATTTATTATGATCACATATCTTTATATTTAATTGATTACCTTTCTTGAATTTTGTAATTAACCTAGAATAGGATGAATACAAAAAGATAAGATGCTCACAAATGGATAGAAAGGACCCAAATTTTTTGACCAAAGTATAAAGAGAGCAAGGCGCCTAAAAGGGACGGGGTGTCTAGCGCTAGCGTGCTAGCTAGGTGTTAGTGTCCAGAATGAAAAATGTCGAAAGGTGAAAAACATACTAAGCAAGTAAGAGTGTAAGACTGAAATCAAAAGCATAAAGCAAAGAAATGTGGCCAAGGACATGGGCTAATTAGTACTTTTCTTACTTATAAATCATGAATAGTATAGTAGTATGTGATCGAGAAAAGATAATTTTGTGGCTACATTTGCCCCCACTTCATGTTGGTGAGAAGAATGCTCGATAACATAAATTAGATAGAGATGTGTACCCGATATCCACATACATTGATGTAGAGATTGTCTTTGAGGGACTAGAAAAAACATGGAGTGATAAAAAGATGAAGCGTGGAGACTAAAGATGAAAAAGTGTAAAAGGTGATGAAAATGAACCTAGGGAAGAAATGTGTGTGTAGATGCCGATGTGTGTGATATACCTATTGTTAGTATCATGTTTATGATATTGTTAATGATCTTGACTACTTACTTCCCATACTGGATGGACTGCAAAAGATAAAATCATCAAATAGTCAAATACGCGTGTATATGTATAAAAATTTTGTAAGTATGTAATATAAAAATGCTGAAAATGTGAAAAAGAAACATGTGCACCTGATCCATGAAGAGGAAAGAGTGTAGAAAGGATCTTGTTGATGAAGTGCAAATTTTTTTGGGCAATCTCACACCACTGGTTGAAGAATTATAGGGAGGAAAGTCTGATTTATCCTCCAACCTTTAACTGCTTCCCAAAACTATAGAGATCTTTATATTGTATGGTTTTTGGGTGATCAACGCCACAACATAAGTAGTGTAGAGAGGAAGGTCTAGTGTTATCCTCTAACCTTTAACTACTCCCTGGAATAAAACACCACTATAGATGATGTGTACTAATGCATGTGCTAAGGAAAACTTTGCCCTGTAAAATTCATTGTGTATGAGTTATGTAGACTGTGTTGAACCCAATCGATGTGTAATTGCCCTTGGTTATAGGCGCTCTAGGAAAGGAATTGTTGTACTAAGGACCCAAGTCTTATTTTGAGCCCCTTGAAATGTGTTATACCAAGTCTTATCCTATTTTTTATTATTATGTGTAAAACAACTGTATGGGGTGACTGATTCACCCAAATGATGCCCCCCTATTTGGGGGCACATGCGATGTTGTTGAAGGAGAATGCGGCCCAAAATAGGACCAATCGTTGAAATTGTGCCTTGCAGAGGGGAAGGGGATGTGCTTGGTAGAAACCAAGGCACATGCAAACAAGTGGCTAGAAAACAAGTGTTAGTACAAACAAGCATACATGTAGAAGACAAGTGTAAGCTATGAAGACAATGTGTAAGCTAGGATGCAAGTAAACATGTGAGAAGACACTCATAGACCGCATGAAAAGTGGGTTTCAAACATGGGACACCAATCATAGTGTCGCAATGAAGGCAATCAAATCATAATGGCCACAAACAAACAAGCATACACACAAGGAAAATGGAAAATCCCACATATAATATAAAACAATGGCAAACAAGTAAAAAAATGTAATAGATAACCATTGAAATAAGTAGCCTGCATAAAAAAATGTTACACACGAAACACTCATTACCATGTTATAATGATAATAATTATGTCAAAGCGTGTATAATCGATAATGGTAGTGTGTTATGAAACAAAATTAAATAATAGCACTGAGCGTACGAAAGTGGATGCCCCCATGAGCCTCTATGTTACTTAGTAATATGTATTGTGCCAAATATCTCTACTACGTGTAATGGATCTGTAGAGTCCATGATCACAACTAGAAAGCAAGTTAACACACATGTGTGTATGATATAAAATAATTACATACAATATATCTATCTATCATGTGTATACTTTGGATGGATGGAATGGAATGCGGAGTGAATGGAATTATATAAGCGGTGAGGTTCATTTATTTATACCTCTCAAAGCATTCAAGAATGAACCGTAAACAAGAGTGTGTCATCAAGAAATGGTTTAAACGATGTGTTGTGTTGTGGCGTGATGTGATGAATTGTAGTGATGATATGCAACATACGAGGTGTAATGTGTGATGATGTAACCTAAAATGTATATCACAACAAGATGATAGAAGAAATGATGATTTAGCCTAAAGCGTATATCACTAAAGGATACTATACTAGAAGTGATGATGTAGCCTATAATGTATATCACTAATATAGGAGTGTCACATGATAAAAAAAATGTTGCATGGTTGAATGTGTGAGTTTGATGAGATCCATTTGGTTTTTATACCCTCAATAGTCTAGTATGGACCATGAGACTAGAGTGTGTCATCGGGTAATGAGTACAACATGGATGAGTAAAATGTATAGTATGTGTGGTAGATGTGGTGATGAGAAATCACTATGTGATGTGTAAATGTGTAATGTAAGATGTATATTATGTAATGTAAGATGCGTAGATGAGATAAGGTGTGTAGATGTATAGTAAGACATAAGATGTAAAATGTAAGATGTAGGATGTATGTATGTAAATGTGTGAAGATATGCAATGGGTAGTGTCTATTTTGCAGGTGTGTGACATTCATGTGTATAGGATGCCCTCAACAGTCAAGTGTGAACTGAAGCACAAGAGTGTGTCATTAGGGAATGACGATTCAAATGTAGCAAGATATCTATGATGAATCTAGAAGACTAGATGTTATGTATAAGATGTATGACGGTACTAAAATGTATGGGGGTAAGCATGGTGCCCCCAAGTGTGTGATGATGAGTGTGTTATCAGGATTCACCTACCAAAGACCAAGTTTGTGTGAAGCAGTGGAAGCATGTGTGGAAATAGTAATAGCAGGACCATGCAATGGTGGAAGAAATGTGTCTTGACCATCGGTAGAAGGAGCAATTGCTTTGACAAAATGAATTGGAAACGAAAGTGGAGTAGGATGTGGAGGAACCTTGAATGGTGGTAGCTTTGGTGGTATTGATGATGTTGCAGAAGACTTGATAGGAGAAGGTGGACTTATTTTGAGAGGCGGTTGTGTAATTTGACTTGGTGATGCCACAGATGACTTGAGAGGAGGAGGTGTTATATTTATTTTGAGAGGTGGTTGCTTAGGAGGTGTTTGAATTATTATAGAAGGAACCTGAGTAACGATGGCATGATGCTCATTAGACATAGACGAATCAGATTTAGGAACCCATTGAGATGTAGCATTTGTATATGGGAATGTAATAGAATGTTGTGTAGTGAATGAGATAAAGCCTTGACGCTCAAGATGTTTGATTCTTTGTTGTAAAATGTAACAATCATTGTCATTATGTCCATTGATTTTATGATAATTACAATATGGAAAACTTTGATATTTTGTTAGCCAATAAAGAGGATAGTAATGAGTAAATGGTAAAAGATCAATTAATGAATAAAGATTTCATAAGAATGTCATGTTGCTTAGTATTGTGATCAAAGGTGAGAGGCTCTGGTAATGGTATGACTTAAGGCTCACTAATATGAGCACATGTAGTAGACATAGAATGAAGATGAGATGTAGAAGGAGAACAAACATGAGCCTGAGAAGTGTCCTTAAGATGTTGGATTTTAGATTTGAGAGATGTAATCGTGGATTCCATAGCCTTAAATTTGTCTTGAAATAAATAATGCAAATCTTGAATTGACTCCAACATGGGTTGATTAGATGGAGGATCATGAATACTAGGGTCATCAAATAAATGATCAAAAATAACACTTACTTGATGCGGAGGTGTATCTTGGGGAAGATACATGGTGTCTAGGGCCTTTTTAAGAACAACTTGGAAATTAGGATGCATTTAAGTAAATCAGACAAATAAATTTGAGGAATTTTAGGATCCATGATAAAGAAGATGATATGCAAAAGAAGGATCTAAAATATTGATCATGAGTGGGGTTCACCAAAATGATTAAACTAAAATGTAAAATAATAGCCTAATCTAATGCAAGTTTGTAGTAAATAAATGAATACTAAAATAATACCCAAGAAAACTAAGCTAGAAAATATGAAACCCTAATGTGAAAAGAGGGTTAGAAGAGCCTTAAATGATTTACGGAGGTTTTTGACTTGTGTCGTAGTGGAGACAAAATTTGAACAAAAAGATGGAAGACTATGGAAAAGAATTTTGGAAAAATGTAGATCTGACAGATTTGACTAGACTGAGGCACCTAGAGAAGGATAGGGGCACCCATGGGTACCCTAGTCTAGATTATAAGCACCCTGGTTTGCATATATGCTTAGCAAACGTTCTCTAAGGTATCATAAGAGGTTCACACTTGTTCACCTTTTGTTGCATGTATTTCGTTAAATTTTTTGAATGTCCTTGTAACTCTGAAATGAATGAATCAACTCCAAAACCCCAAACAAAACATCGAATCCTAAAAATAATGATGCAAATTAAGGGTTCGATTGTCCTCATTGCCAAAATGATGGAATTATCACTAAGAACTACACTACATCTCGGACCAATGTATTTATGTATGTGTGTGCAAAATTGTGCCCTAGGTTTCTCTTATGTATGTCACACTTTTTGAGTAGTGAGAAAGTAACTAGATGTAACATGTAAATAATGTATGCATGGAAACAATAGACGCCCCCAATGAAATGTGATGCAAATGAACCAGCCTTTGTCCCTTGTGATGGAACTAGATGGATGTAAATGGACCTATAGATGTATTTGATAGATACAACCTTAGGTGGAGATAGTAGATGTTTAGTGATTGGTCCTCATATGATCACATAACTCTACATTTATATGATTTCCTTGCTTGAATTTTGTAATTAACTCTCTGAAAATGTAATATGCTAAAATGGCTAGAAAGGACGCAAAAAGTGTAACCAAAGTAATAAAGAGGGAAAAGGTGCCCATAGGGGACGGGGCACCTAGCACCGACGTCTTGAGTGGGCACTAGTGTCCAGAATGATAAATGTCTAAAGGTGAAAATAAATAATGAGAAAGTAAGAGTGTAAGGACTGAAAGTGGAAGCATAAAACAAAGAAAGTTGGCCAAGGACATGGCATAATTAGTACTTTTCTTACTTAGGAATCATGAAAATAGTAGTATGTGATTGAGACTAGATAATTACCAAAAGTGCATGTGCATTTTTGTCTCTCTTACTAAAGCTAAAACATAGTAATTGAGGTTTAAATGATTAGTCATTAATGTTTTAGATAGTCTAATGTTTTCATTCTATGGCGTGTTTGTTGATCATGGATAGCTTGAAGATGTCTCATATGATGAGTTTGTGTTCTGGTTTGATTTGGTGAAGTTTTGTTTCTACTCAAGCCCTAATGGCCTAATAAGCCCTATTATCCTTCTCAAAAAGGTATGTTAGAATAAGTATGCTTGGTTGATTTCCTCCATTGTGACATAGGGTTATGTGAGTTTTATCATATTGGAAGGGATGTTAATGAATTTTTATAATTGGTTTCAATTCTTGAAAGTTTACTTGGAGGAGTTTTTTTGCATGTTGTGCTCAAGACTGGTTCTTGAGACCTAATTGCCATTTTGACAGTTTCATAGATTGAAGTGTTTGGAAGCATTGTGCCCTGTTTTGGCCGGTTTCATGAGTTGTTCTAGGTTCACGATGATGAGACATTTCCATTTATATGCTTCTTGTTCCATGAATATTTTTGCTATAAGATGCTACTCACTTTTTGAGAGTGAAAATTAGGTTCTTAAGACCTAGATGGAGTTGCTTGCTTCTTGGTGTGCTTTATGGTGAAGATAGATGATGTAGATGTTCTGAGCTTGTTGATGATGCTGAGAGGTTTTGGTAGTTTTTCCTAAGATTTTAAATCTTTGGTATAATTGGATCTCATAATTTAACCCGAATATGATCAATGAGGATCATGAATTCTAAGGCAACATGGGACTATCTCTCATTATGGAACTGAAAAATTAACTAAAGACAAGCAGACCTATGGAGAAATTTGGATTCCTCTTCCATTTTCAATGCTACATAAATACTACTATTGTAAGAGAAGTTATCTAATCCTAAATTAACTCTCTAAGGGACCAGGGATAGAATAAATTACATAAATAAATCCTAAACTAAGGAGGTGATGCACCAAAAAGAGGGTGGAGAGACACTATGAATATGGAAAATGAAAGCAAACTATAAGAGGGGAAAGATATGATGTAGAGGAAAAATTCCCAAAATAGTCTTTAACCTTCAATCCCTTGCAACACAACACATTTGAACCTTGCATGTGAAGATAAGATACACAAATACCTATAAAAAATAATGAGATGCAAGAAATTTGCAAGAAAACACAAACTAGGAAAGATTTAGAGTCGCAAAATAAGTATTTTATTGCTTAAATGGATGCACAATACATTATATATGATATATCGGGAAATATTTACCGTGAATACATTTAAATCGAGGTTTGAGAACAATAATACAAAATTCAACTCCTTGGGAGAGAATACACAAGTATTTCAATGATCCAAAGTGTTTAACCGTTACAAAATACCCCTTTTACAATATAAAAAAAATAAAAGAGAAAGAGAGAAAGGAAACTCAAATTATGGGCTTCACCCACTAACATCATGGATATCCTTGCAAACCCATTTCTATAGTTACAACATAATGCACTTTAGACACTATTTAGTCTCGGTCTCATACTACTATTTAGAAGTTTTTTGAGTGAAGAGAGTACTAATTAACCCCGTCCTTTGGCCATCTTCTCTTATTTTATTTCTTAATTTCGACCTTTTGCACCCACATCCCAAGTATGTTTCATTCATCTTTTGTTATTTTATCCTCAACTAAGGCACTCCACACTAGTACTAGGGCGCCCATGGGCACCCTAGTCCTTTTGAACATTCCTTCCACTTTTTGGGATCTTTCTACTCGTTTCATCTTCTTATCTTTTTGTGGTCGGCCATTTCAGGGTTAATTATGAAATTATATCAAGAGAACCCTATAAATATAAAGTTATGAGACCATAATGAGGGACCAAGCTCTAGTCACTACTATCATCCACCTAGATTTGTTTCCATTTAGAGATCATTTACATCCATTAGCTCCATCACAAGTACAAGGTTGGTTCATTTGCATCACACTCCATAGGAGGAGGGATTATATTCTACTCCATACACATATTCTATTACATTTTCTACATATAATTATTGCTCTCCATCTTAAAGTGATACTTTCACAAGAGCACCTAGGGTACATGATGCACATATACACAAGAAATATATTTGGGTCTGAAATGTAGTGCGTTGCTCAATTAGTAAGCCCACTGTTGTGGCAGTTGAGGTTAGTCTGACCCATTCATTTGTATTCTTATTTTTTTAGGGTTTTGATACTTATTTTGGTATTTTCCAGGTCTTCATACACCTTAGTTTATCAAAGTGACAAATATGATGTAGTGTAGTGAATCTTGTGTGACACACAATGAGGGTTTAGACCACTGCCAAACTAGTGAAACCCAAGTTTTGGATATTTTTCATAGACCATGGTGCCCATTATAGACAAAGCACCTATAGGTCCCTCTCAGGTGCTAGCTAGATATCTGGATCCATCCTTTTTGGGGCCTTTACACATAGTCATTTCTATTTACTATTCCTCCTAGCCATTTTATAACATGGTCCAACAAGTTCCTCTAATCAGTTGAGTTCATCCTAACTCTCTCTTAGTACTTAGGGTTTAGCATTTCCATTTTCATAGTTTTTGGGTCATTTTACATACTTGTTTATTGCATTCGTTCACTACATTTACATGTTTCTAAGATTAGATGAACTATTCCAATATCCCATAGTTTAGTTAATCATTTTTTTGAACCCAACTCGATCATTCACAATTCTAGGTTATTTATTCATTACTTATAATCCTAGGGTTTGGTCATCATGAGTATCTCAATCAATGATTATTTTCTTGCAAATATTGATTTACTACATAGATTCCAACACTTTCTTACTACTACTCACATTTGTGCTGACATGTATCAGATTCAATTTATCAATCATTTGTCAATGCATTCTCTTCACACATAGTTTTCAAATCTAACCTTCCCACTGATGTTCACACTTTTGATAATGACCCACCTCTACATATCATATGTCGTATTCATAATGTAGTTGTTAAGCACACTTTGATTGATAATGGATCTGAACTTAACTTGTGTCCTATGTCATTCCTTGAAGCTTTAGGTATTTTCGCTCGTGACGTTAGTCCCTCTAGTGTTTCACTACATGCTTATGATGGTTCTATTTGTCCATGTTTTGGTCACATTACATTACCTATCATTGTTGGTCCTAAGACTGTCCACATTGTCTTTTTCGTTGTTGATTTCCCAATTTCCTACAATTATCTACTTGGTAGGCCATGACTTCATGTCATGCAAGTTATCACCTCTACTGTCCATAATTGTGTAAAATTCTTACATGAGAGCATCAAGTACACTATTTTCATGACCAAGATACCTTCCACTAGTATGTGGATTTGGAATCCTAATACTAGTCTTCCTATTCCACACATAGATATTATAGATGAGCCCCAACCTATCGAAGAACCACCACACTTACCACCACTTTGATGGTACCATTTGTGTGATAGATGTAATTTATTTTGTGCCACCTACTACTACTATTATGATTCCTTATCATAGGGGCATGTCCAGTCTATGGATGTCACTTTATCTCCTACACCTTCTTATGTAATGCCTACATTAGCATGCCCACCATTCAATTGTACCCTCTTCATGAATGACTCATATTGGGAAAATATTTCATTTGACCCTAAATACAATGTCACTATATGTTCCACATGATGGTCTAGCTCGACTTGGTTTCACTTTTGAGGACCTTCATCCTCCTGCTCATGATCCTCATCTCTACTATGGCTTTAGCAATATTACCGTTGTTTATGGATTGCGTGTATTTCATCTTACGGTCTAATTATCATGTATCACTTGCTCTTCTCCACTCACATTAGGGTAATATTGGCTTAGTTATATTAGTGGCACATTAGATCCTAGTCATACAAACATTTCATTTCCTATGCCTTTTGGACATATTTTTCATCTGCAATAGCTCTTTCTTAGGTCATACACAAAATCTTACTCGCTGGTATGCACACGGTTGTCCTCTTCCTCCATTTACTGATGAGGAGTATTTTATAGGTATGTAACACTTACGCTTCAATTATTAGGAAATAAGGGATAAAATATACGAACAATCTCATGAAAATCACAACAATAGAAAATAATATGCATAAAATATTCAGGATATGACATTAAATAAAAGTGCAAAATAAAAAGATCACAACATTCAAAGATTTATTAAACATGGTTCACCCAATTTGGGCTATGTCCACAAGAATCACTTGCTCGATTTTATTACAAGCAACATATCCTCTCAATACAATACCTAGATCTATTTGGAGCTATACTCAACAAACTCTACAAAATTCACACTTGAACTCACACACATCTACAATGTTACATCAACCCTACCATATGCACAAAACCATATAAATAGGCAATACATATTGCTTAATCAATTATACAATACCGTAAGTACTCAACACCATGGGCAAACCATGGGCCCCATAAATCCATCCTATGGGTCAAAAGTCCCTCCCATATGAGAAGAGCATGTTTCTCATATATATAGCACATTTTCAAGGCCAAAAACTTCTAAGGGGTTGTGCCCCGAACCTCCTAGCAAGAAAACTATGGATAGTGTACCAATAATTTTAGTGTACGATCTTTACAACACTTCCACACATGAGAAAAGGCTCCACAACATAACATCAATGGCTCATTACTTAGTGGTGACCAACCACTATTGCTTATCAAGTTACTATTGATTATCTTTTCGATTATGACATGGAGGATGACGATATTTTCAATGAATTTACATGATCTTCTTGTACACGCACTTGGGGGCATAGCATTTAACACCCCCTCATTCTAGAATACTTACTACATCACACACTTAGCATTAAGGCATACCTCATCTTAACATCACATCTTACATAGTCATACATACGTTATATCGTCACCATTACCCAATGACACATTCTTCTTCTCTAGTTCACACTTGACTATTGAGTGCATACTACACATGAACCCCACACGTTCACGCATAGACACTACACATTACATTTATATACATCTTGCATCATATAAAATACATTTAGTCTACCATTAGTACATCGCATTTATACATTATACACATTTTAACCATCATATATTACATCTTGCATTACATCTTATACATCATACACGTTTCTACTCCTCACATGGTCTTCCTTCATCATAGCACATACTACATCATCTTTACTGCTTTGTAACTCACTACCCTATGACGCACTTTAGTTCCTTGGTCCATACTCGAATCAAGGGTTTACAAATCAAATGGACCTTACATTCATCACATGTTCATCATTGACCTTTCATCATGCAACATTTCTAGGATAATGACACACGCTATAGGCTAAATCGTCACTTACTCTATCATCTTGTAGTGGTATACACTTTAGGCTACATCACCACACCATGTCCCTTCATCTAGTAGTGGTATACACTTTAGGCTACATCACTACTCCCTTCTATTCATCATAAAGTGATATACTCTTAGGGCTAAATCATCACTCATACATTCATTTTTTCATGATATACACTTTCAGCTATAGGGTTCATGCACATCTCTTCTACATGTTGTTCACATATCATCATCACTACACATACATACTCATCACAATGTGCTAGACACAACACACACTATTCGACCATTTCCGATGATGCACTCTTGTTTATGGTTCATTCTTGACTACTGAGGGGGAAAACAAAATGAACCTCATTGCATACATTTCCATTCACTTAGGGGGCACATGGCTCCTATCACTCCATTTGCATTCCATTCCATCCATCCACAACATACTGCATATTATGGTTGTTTTTACTCTTGCTTACTTTTGCTTGTTCATGGTCACTTTATTACACATGCTAGTTAGATTACTTGTATGTCATTTATCTATATCATCCACACATGTGTGTTCACATATTTTTCTAGTTGTGATCACAGATACAGGTCTCTTACACGCAACATGGATGCTCACCTTTTACCCTTCCTACATTGGTCTAGGGGCATCCACATTCGTCTATCACAGTTATATTGTTTCATTTTGTACTTATCACTTTACATTACTTATACACACTAATTATCTTTCTAACATGCTAACGGGTGCTTCATGTCTAGCATTTGTTATGCAGAGATATTTTCTTCCATACTTGTTTGTTACATTATCTGTTATTGTTTTATTATATGCGGGCCTTGCCCTATGTTTGGTGTGCACACTTGTTTGTTTGTATGCTGACCATGATGGCCTTGCGTGTCTTGTGACATCAGTGAGTGATGTCCCATGTTTGCAGCCCACTTTTGAGACTTACTTGTCTTCTTGCGTGTTTACATTACTTTTTTCTTAGTAGCTTACACATTGTTTGCGTAGCTTATACAATTGCTTTTCATGTATTCTTTTTTTACTAACACTTGTTTTAGCTATCCTTTTGTTTGTGCACACTTGGTTTCTACCAATCACTTTTCTTTCCCTATGTAGGGAAAAGTTTTAGAGTACATGTGGTTGGTCCTCTTTTGGGGCCACATTCTCCTATCAATGATGTTGCATGCCCCAAAGAGGGGGCATCATTTGGGGTTTACATACTAACATGACATGTTTACACCGGTTTAATTTAGTGCACTTTCTGCCCTTGGCATTGTGGGTTACATACAATGAGTGGGTTCAGACTAGTCTATGAACCCCATACACAATGGATTTTACAAGACATGTTTTCCTTAGCATTATAGGAAGAAGTTATAGGACTTGGATTACACAAGAGTGGGTGTTCCTCCCTAAAACTTTTACCATTGACATTGGATTGCCCAAAAATAGGATGTATAGAGATATCTTCACACACATTTAGGAAGTAGTTAAAGGTTGGAGGATACATACGGTGGAATTCCTCCTATACTTCTTTGACCTATGACATCGATCACCTAAAACCCTGGTAGTAAAGGATATCCTTTTACACTCTCTTTCTCGACATGGATCAGGTGCACATGTTCCATTTACACTTTTATTTTGTATTTTCATTTACATACTTTTACATGTGTCTTTTACATTGCATTTTTACACATACATATATACATATTTGAATACTTGATAATTTTTTCTCCTTAGAGTCCGTCTGTATGAGAAACAAGCCATCAAATGGGGGCAATAAATAAAAAAATGGCGTCAATGACAACACTTCATGACAACACACACATTACTAACCATGCAGGTACATCACACACATCAACAACTACACATGTTTCCACCCTAGGTTCACTCTCATCACTTTTTTTATGCATTTTCATCTTTAGTTTCCATGCTCCATCATCTTTTTGTCATTCCATGCTTTTGTCTAGTCCTTCAACATGTTTCTACATCACTCTACATAGATTATCAGGTATGCATCTCTATCTACTTTATGTTATCGATATTTCCTCTCACCATTATAAAGTGGGGGAAAAATGTAGTCACAAAATAATCCACTTTAGACACTATTTAGTTTTGGTCTCATACTACTATTTAGAAGGTTTTGAGTGAAGAAAGTACTAATTAACCCCCATCTTTTGGCCATCTTCTCTTATTTTATTTCGTCATTCCCCAACCTTTTGCACCCACATACCTAGTCTTTTTTGGTCATCTTATGTTATTTTATCCTCATTGCGGCACCTAGGCGATCTTGGGGTGCACATGGGTTTCTGGTTCCTAGGGATGCCCCAATCCTTTTTGAAATTTCCCGACACTTTTTGGGCTCTTTCTAGCTATTTCATCTTCTTATCTTTTTCGTGGTTAGCCATTTCAAGGTTAATTACAAAATTAGATCAAGAGAACCCTATAAATATAAATTTATGAGACCATAATGATGGACCAAGCACTAGTCACTACTATCATCCACCTAGAGTTGCATCCATTTGGAGATCATTGAACCATCCATTAGCTCTATCAAAAAGACAAGGCTAGTTCATCTACATCACACCAGCATGAGGGGAAGGCTTCTATTCTATTTCATGCAAACATTATATTACATTTTCTTCATATAGTTATTTCCGTTATTTCACAAAGTCACATTTGACACAAGAGCACCTAGGGCACACGATGCACACACACACACACACACACACACACACACACACACACACACACACACACACACACACTAGAACTACATTTTGGGATGAAATTTAGTGAACTTCTCGATTAGTAAGCCCACTATTGTGGTAGCTGAGGTCATTTGACCCATTCATTTAAATTTGTTTTTAGGGTTTTGATACTTCTTTTGGTCTTTAAAAGGTCTTCATATACATCTTGGATTATCAGGTGACATCGCGCATGTAGTGAATCGATGTGACAACGAGGATTTGGACTACCTAGTGAACTGTGAAACCCAGATTCCGGATCTTTTACATGGACAGGATGCCCATTTTTGCATACTGGAGTGCTCAAGGTGCCCGATCCCTCTCAAGCGCTCTATTCTAGCTAGATATCTTAGATCCATCCTTTTTGGGGCCTTTGCACGATGATGTTCTGCTTCTATTCCTCCAGGTCATTTCTATGACACAGTCCAACAAGATCCTCTAATAACCTAATTTCATTCTAACTCTCATAATACTCTAGGGTTTAGCATTTCCATTTTCATAGTTTTTGGGTCAATTTTGATACTTGTTTATTGCATTCATTCATTCCATTTACATGTCATTATAGATTATAATAACTAATCCAATATCCCACATTTTAGTTAATAAATTTCTTGATTGTACCACAATTCTTAAGGGATAAGAAAATACCCATACTTCATTAATTTTGGTTATTCAAATACTACGGAACTATGATTTTAAAATGTTGGGGACATTTTCCACTTTTTCACATATCTAACCTCAATTTTAAAAACATTGAAGATCTGGGTCAAAATTTACAACCATTTGAAGTTTTGAGGTCGGGATGTTCCACGCGGATGTAAACATCAAAATTAGGTCACGCTCCCCTTAGCCCCTTGTTAATTAATCGACTCAAACTAATTCACCTAACCATGGCCCCCTTTCACCCCACACTAATATTTAATTTAATTACTTTAATTAAATTAATTCTTTATCCTCATTATATCTATTATTTAATTATCCTAATTAACTTAATACCCACCCCTCCACCTCACCTAGCCACCTCACCTAGCCACCTCACCCTAAGCCTATTATTAGCAGGTTTCCATAACCAACTAAAACCTAACTAACACCCTAAAATTGAATGCCTACACCTCATTCTCGCAGACACAATGGTAACCCCCACTCCTGTCTGGATGAATAGTGAGATCTAGCGGACCGTTATAGCCATGATCTCCTATTTTTAGCATGCCTAGGGAATCCCACCTTAACCTATTTGGCGCGGTTACCCCTAAACCGATGTCAGGTCAGCACTGTAAACGCCGTTGGTTACCATCAATCCCTCTTCCTACCTCATTCTTGAGGTTGGCACATCTTCGAATGTGCAAGCATGCATGCATAGCAAAGCGAGAATGAACATTCTCTCGAGCACATCGTCCAACATTCATCCTATTGGTGTAGGTGGCATTTTTGGTATTTTTTCCACTTATTTAATGTGGTATTCCACCTCACCAGTGAGTCATCTCACTTAGGAGGTCATGGATCTAGGTGTCATCTTAGTTATGATGATTCTCTTATAGAATTTGTCATATGTGTAAGTGTATCATAGGAGTTACATTCCCATTTGGAAATTAACTCCTCTTCTCCATTATGGAGGAATATTCTCTTACATGAGAGTTACACATTACTCCCTATTTGTACTCACCTCTTTTGATCTATGATAAGCTAAGGCTTCCATTCCACTCCACTTTTTGAATCTTGAGCTCTCATATGCATGCACGTTGCTTTTCAAAGCTTGCTTGCTTTAATCTCGCAACTCCTACACTTTGGTGAAGTGTAACTATTCGATGCACGTGAATTCCTTCTAGGTCTTCATTCTACACTCCTTCATGGTATCGTGAGCTACACAAATTACCATCACATCAAAAGCTCGAGCTAATGGTGGAGAGGGATCTCATCCTGTTAATCGGTTCTTGCTATGTCAACACCCTCCCATGATGAAGTGGTATACATCCAATCGGACCCAACAACATTAGGAGGCGAGACATGGGGAGTTTCAGGAGGTCACCCATCCCAACACTACTCTAGGACTGGTGCGCTTAATTTGGTATCGAGTGGATCTTGTGGATCCGTGCACTCCTCGGCATTTCTCGTGTTTTTTCGGCTTCCTGTAGGCATGCTATCTAGATCTCGTTGTGTGTGTCGTAATTGTTATTCCATTTATCGTGCTCTACTTGCACTGATTCGGTTTCATACCTCTTGTAGAGTTGTTCATGTGATCATGGTTGTTTTTAGGTGTTCGTGGTTTTCCAGCTTTTGTATGCAATTTCAAGGGTTTTAGTTCCATACTACATCTTTGGGTGTTTGTGTGTATGGGGTTATTGAAGTGATCCTTGGGCTAACTCGCCACCTCGGATAACATCTCACTCACCGCAACTCTTTTCTACCTCTGCAAATTCTGATGTTGCATCATTTTTCGTGGGTTTGTGGCTTCCTCGTTGGGCTTGATTGGTGCTGGGTTATTTCACTCACTCCAAGGTTGACTATGTATCCACTCACCCTGTTGTTCCGAGTTCACATTGGTTTCTCTGCAACGCACTTCCACTTAGTGTCGAGATTCTTCCCGAGTTCTAGCCTCACCATTTTGGTTTCTCGGACCTCTGTGTTTATAGCACTTTCCTCGGCCTTCCTATTTTTGGCTCTGTCCTGAGCATTCACATGGATTATTTTGTTTGATAGCTTGACTCCTCTGCACTCACATGTGCTTTCAACGTCTGTATTCTACTGCACTCATGGATTGGCCGTTCAAACACCAGTCTCAAATATGTGTGCATGGTAGGCTTAGCTTAGCTGTGACCTCTGCTGAGAATCTTTGCGTGGCCACTAGGAGATCTGTCAGGTTTGCATAACACAACGGTCGAGCAAGGTGTCACGTGGGCCCTTCCCCTTTCTGCGTCCAGGTTTGATTGCTTTCACATGAACTCAACCTTCACCTAACCAAAACCACAGGCTCAACAACTCAGCACTGCCACCTCTCAACTCTGTCAATCGACCGCAGCCGCAATTGGCCTTGGCACGTGGCTCTGACTTCTCCTGGACTCTGCCCTCTCCACACACATGTGGACAAATCATTCGGTGTCGGTGTTGATATGGCCTAACTCCATAACGTGGTCCCACTCCCTTTTAGACTTGTTTGGAGGTTAAAACAATCCCCCTTTTTTAATGTTTTGAGGCAAAACATTTATTCACTTGGCATTGTATTATTTTGGGCTACATTTTTGCTTGTTTAATGTCCTTCCTACGCATGTCGAAGATGGAGGGTGAGGTCGGGGTTGGCAGGAGGCTAATCCCCCCTCATAAGAAAAACAAACCCTACCTAAAATTTGATTTCATTTCCAATGGGTACCCACACGACACCCTTTGCACCCATTTTGGGCACTTTTTAAATATGTTTGCAAGGCCTATTGATATTTTCCATCGATTGTGGGAATCATTTTTTTCTATAACTTTTGACTCGCTGCTCATTTTTTAGTGCTTCTTTAGTCAAAGTTGCATGATTTCTTGCACATTACGTGATGACATTGTTAGTTTTGTAAATGCACTACTTTATAAAGTGCCACATTCAGGGGTTGACTAGTACTCTTGGGTTTTCACACGCAGACGCATTATCGGCCGAGTCGAACATCTTGCATTCGTGCACCTTGCACTTTTGATCCCGCATCATGGAGAGTGCTCTTTCCAAACTTGAGCATCGTAGGATCACTTTACAGCCTCCGCCACTTTTCACCGGGAGAGGGAACTATTCAGCTTAGTGTGCTTCCATGGAACGCTACTTCACCTATGAGGGTCTTTCACCCTTCTTACTTGGGCCAGTTCCTGCACCCACTGATCATCATCGTCTAGAGGATTTTCTCGACACTTGTGACCATGTTTTTGGTCACATGATGATGCATGTCTCTCAATCTCTCTGGTTTCACGTGGCGGAGACTCGAGATCCACTCCATCGTATGCAGAGCATTCTTGATCCCTCTATGGAGACCCTTCACATACTGCTGCAGTTGTTGTTTATTACTGATTCAATTGTCTCATCTTCTTCATGTGATGACAGTTCCACTGACATAGACTCACTTGGTTCTACTTCTGATGATGAGGATTGTGCACCCGATTCGATATTGAGATTACTACAAAGGAATTCTCTCTTCCTTCTCTCACTATTCCAGAGAGTGTTGTCACTCCTCCCATCTCATCAGATATCGAGCAATATCCTATTTATCCTCATATAGTCATCACACCTGCCTCTTTTCCACATTCAATGTGTGAGGCCCCTTTCACTCCTCTACCTTCATTGGATGACTCATACCTATCTGACATCACTCTTCTATTTGTTGAGCCCCCTCATTGGGACGAGTATCTACTTGACCTTAGTCGTCTTTTCACAGAGTCCACTTGTGATGCTCTATAGGTTCCTTATCCATCTATAGGTATTTTAGAGGAGTTCATCATCTCCGTTGTTGGGAGTGCCCATTAGGACTCTTACCACTCCCACTTTTCGGAGACCTTCATTAATCCACCCTTGCTTGTGGATCCATTTTTCTGTTGTGGGGGATGTTTTGTTTCCTTCACATCAGTTGGAAATCCTTTCTATAGGTGTTCACCCTTCATACTGTCAGTTCTTCACTCGTGACATTACCTTCCATTCCTTTGCACTCACTTGCTAGACCTATGTCACACTTTCATGGACCAGACTCAGAGTTCTTCATGTTACTACCTTTAGTTTCCTTCGTGGAGTGGGTAGACTTCCAGCATGTCATTTCTGTCCTTCCTAAGGGTAGGCACACAGTTTAGTGCGGATGGCTCTTCTTCGAGTCCAGGAGGCGAGAGGATCTCGTGATCGACATTCTATTAGGATACCTCCTAGAGCTGTAGAGTTCAAATTCGTCTAGGGCATTTTTGCATTCCTCTTATATCCCTCTTCTTCTCTCTTCTTCTTCTTTATGAGAGATTACCTCTTTGTACATGGGTACCCTTATAGGATCATTTATGGCCGGGACCCATCTTTGGCATCTTTCTTAGATTAGAGAGTGGACTTCTCTCTCTTTTTGGGGGATTTTTTTCCCACCGGGTTTTCTCCTTTTAATCCACTTTTGAGAGTTTCTTGTCATGCGTGGGTACCTCATCAAGCTTTGTGCAGGACCCATTTCACTAAGTTACAATGAAGAGGGGTGTTGGTGTAGGTGGTATTTTTCTCACTTATTTGGTGGTATTACACCTCACCGGGTGAGTCATCTCACTTAGGTGGACATGGATCTAGGTTTCATCTTAGTTATGATAGATTCTCTTACTGAATTTGTCATATGTGTAAGTTTGTCATAGGAGTTACATTCCCATTTGGAAAAGTAACTCCTCTTCTCCATTATGGATGAATATTCTCTTACATGGGAGTTACACATTACTCCCATATTTGTACTCACCTCTTTTGATCGATGATAAGCCAAGCCAATACAAGCTAAGCTAAGGATTCCATTCCACTCCACTTTTTGAATCTTGAGCTCTCATATACATGCACGTTGCTTTACAAATCTTGCTTCCTTTAATATCGCTACTCCTACACTTTGGTGAAGTGTAACTATTCGATGCATATGAATTCCTTCAGTCTTTATCCTACACTCCTTCACATCCAGTGCTACCATCTGTACTCATCCCAATTCTTCTTGATTTGATTCCAACCAAGCAAGAAGGAGCCCAGGCAGTCCATGCAAGAGCTCTACAACACTTGGTGATCTTCCATATCATTCAGTCTCATACCAACACCTCCATTCCTCATTCACAGACATATAGACCAGCTTGAGGTAAGTAGAGCATTTCACTCTTTACCGGTTTACTTCCATGCATTGTATTTCTTTCCTTCTGCATGTATTTTGCTATCTAAGCCATCCATAGACCACCTTTCATACCTACACCCCCACATCCCTGCTAAAACCTTACCAACTCCCGTCCAAACAACCAGATACCTCACTCCAACCAACCCAGTCCCTTATGCAATCACAAGAGGAAGCCCAAAATTAGTTTTGTGACATTCCCAGTCTCCGCAAGATGGCGCCCCAATTATCTTAACGCTTGTCAATTACCCTACGGTATGTTGACCTCACACTACCCTTTTCCAACTCAACCCACAACTCACCCCACCTCTGCCAAAACCCTGTTAAACTTATCCACTAACCTGACATCCCTCCTAGACTTCACAAGTACCTCATTTAGCTCCCTGAAAACCTAAGAAATCTCCTTTAGACCTCTATTTTGACCCCCCTACATCTTGTCAGTGACCGGCGTTGGTCACCCTTAACTAACATCGGTTACCCTTTGACCGACATCGGTCTCTATGTTTTATGCCTTGACCTAGAACAGACCTAACAACCATCTTACAAATTGACCCAAACTACCAAGAACCATACCATGACCAGTCCACCCCTTTTGTGTGAGACATCTTACCTCTCTGGATCTGATTATAACTTAGCCTGTTACTATTAGATTCACTTGTTGTATTTGAATGAGATACCTAAATCATTTTAATTACAATAGGAATTTATTTGTTATTTACATTAATTTGTTTTAAACGGTGGTTGGCGTGTGACCATATAGGGAGTATCACACTTCCCAGAACTAGCATATGCTAGGCAGTCCACTGTCATATATCATTTAACTTCTATTTTTTGGTCTTGTTTTTTCTTTCAGGTAGTTCCTCCCAACCAAAAGGAAGCTCTCACGGTTAGTTGTGGATCGAGGAGTCAAACGCACACATAAACACCCTTCAATCAAGTTTACTGATAGGTATTCCTCCTACGCCCATTACCTTATCTGTTTCGTCATTTTCTAAGAAATTCTAAGAATCAGGTGAAACATTTTGGCATGCCAGTGGGACCCATTCGGGGTTCCTTGCATTTTATTCATTCTTAGGAAAAAGTTGTGTGTTTGTTTCCTTCAATAGCATACACATTAAATTTTTCTCTTTGGTAATCTTCTTTTCTTTCTATTTTCTCTAAAGGACATATTTCTTTTGGTGTACTTAAAAAGAATCCCTTCTTCTCACTTTCTACATTTTAGTGAAAGAGCATCCCTCTTCCTATTCACCTCTTTGTGTCATCGAATATCACATTTTCGATTTGGGCTTAAAATTAACCACATTTCATTCTGCTTTCTTGCATTAGTGCACATTAATTGAGGGCAACCTATACGCTGGAAGTCATGCCCAGCTGATGGTTGACAAACGAATCATAGAAAGCACTTTCTCTCTTCTTTTGAGTCTTATCCAAACTGCACAAAAATTTTAATTAACACATCTTTCTAAAACAATTTCCTTCTTGGGAAAGCTGCCAACGATCGCACTGATCAGAGGATTGTCAGGTACTCCCCAGCTCATTGCTTCTGTTGAGTACCCCATCAAAGGATGGCCCACCCCCACCATAACATTCCTGAAACCTCACCCTTTAGATCTCCTTCTTCATAGGAAGCCTTCCTCACCAAAAAAATTCTATTGTTCTGTTCATACAGTCAGTCCCAAAAATAGCATAAGTTGAACAAACGTAATAGAATAGGCACTCTTAGGATCATATCTTTCTTAGTGTTTCTATTTGATTTGCATTTTGAGGTGTGAGATTTACATTCTTCATCTTTTCATTTCTCCTTACACACTCCTCATCATAGTCGGTGTATTCTGACTTCATCTGAGTGTGCCTGGACCTTATCTACATCATTCTCAGACTTCTGGGTTTGATTCTACACCAGATTTTAAATCACAACCATTTTTCTTCATCTCTGTTTCAATTTCATAAGAAGGTGTTGGTCGGTGACCATCGTCGGTTACCCTCTAACAAACATCAATTTGACCCAATTGGCATTGGTTTGTAGTCTTTTTAGATAACCTTCCCAAAAGGACACCTACTTCATCTTCTGGGTTGTTAAAAGCTCCTATCACTTCCCATACCTTCATTGTTCTGATAAACATCCACCTACATCTCATCTTGTCTAGAAATTGTCAGTCTGTAACCTCATTTGTCAAAGCTGTTATTTTCTCATAATTAATCGGCACCAGTTTTACCTAACCGACATTGGTTTACCCTAAGCGCATCAGGTTTACCTAACCAGCGTTGGTTAGCTTGTTTTGTTTTATAGCTCACCTATTGACCTAATTCACTCCACTGTTTCATGTTTTCTCGCTTCTTTTGTATTTTGTGTCATTCAAACAGAATACGGTCTTACTACGAATCAGTCCTCATCCACATGGTGCGAGACTCGTGAGTCGAGAAAAACACTCTTGTATTCCATGCTAGTCATCAACCACTCCCACCTAGCCCTTTGCCACCTTCCATTCTATCGCCCATGGATCCCAACCAACCTATCACTATTTCCACAAGTGACAAGGAGTTTGCATGACTCCTTGATCAGAACCCAACAGCCTTACAATTCTACCTCACCCATTCATCCACTCGAGATGCCTCAAGTCAATTGATATATGACATGCCCGTATCTATCCTCCGGCCTCGCCCTGCACTCCGTCAGCCCCTTATAGTTTCACGTTACCCTCACCTATATTATCCCAGGTCATGTCTCATTTAGGCCCTTGCCAACTTTGACCACCGCATCTACCACATCTATTGCACCCATAGTCTCCACCATACCTTCGTCAACCACCCAGAACATAGCCTCATCCGCTTTGTTGTCTCATATACATGCCCGCAACACAACTAGCCACAGTGTCGGTGACCACTACCCCCTACCAAAACATCGTCCTCTCTATTCCACAATCTCTACCTCCTATCTCTACTAGAGTCACTATGACCATCCCACCTTCATATACCTACTACCAGCCACCTCCCATTTCATCTGTCATTCAGTCCGGGTATATACCCCCGTGTCCGCTCCCATTTCCCACCTCCTTATTCGACAACACCATACACTGGAATGTCGTACTCTTCATATGTTCAACAAAAACCTCCTTTCGCTACAGGAGGTACCCAATCTTCATAACCTAACAATGAATTCATCAAGCTAATGATGGACAAGATGTAGACACTAGAAGCATCAGTTTCTGGCTCACGCAATTCTCTCACCTATGATGAAATTTGTAATGATCCCATTCACCCATCCATTCCCATTCATCCATATCCCATACATTGGGAGATGCCAAAATTTAACCGCTTCAATAGTAAGGAGGACCCACAACAGCATTTGTGGTCTTTCAAACATGGGTGCTATCTTATTGCCCATGATGACACTTTGCTTCGCGAACCTTTCCCATGTCCCTAACCAGCCCTGCATTGGACTGGTATAGTGGATTACCTAGACATTCCATCTTCTCATTCAATCAAATAGCCCAAGCCTTCTTGGATCACTTCTCGATTAACGTCGTTAAGAAGGTTACCATGACTGATCTCTACTCTATGTGTCAATATGACAATGAATCTATCACAGATTTTGTCGCTCGTTGGTGTAGCCTAATCAATCAACTCACTTTCCAATTACCACAAACCGAACTCATAGATCTCTTCACATGGGCTTGTGCTAGACATATTTCACCGACCTTACAGGTGCAAACTTTTGAACATTCGATGAGGCATTCACTATGGCACAAAAACTAGAGATTCGTGCCATCGAAGAAAAGAAAATCCAATTACGAAACAAGAATACTTCGTTCAAATCAAATGATACTTCTTCTTCCTCGAAACCTCAGAATAACTACTCCAAATCCAAGGGAACCGCCAACGCGGTGGTACTCAAGGCCAGCCCTACCCATCCATCCAATCATGCTAAACCATCATCTAATCTTTCCCGGTCTAGACTTTTCAATTCAAACATGAACAAAGAAAATACACCCCAATCGGGGAGCCATATTCATCCGTTTTAGAAAAGCTTATTAAATCCGGCTTATCACCCTTCCTCCTATAAAACCACACACTGGTTTTGATCCCTCTCGCCCCATACCTGCGTGGTACAAAGAAAATGACTTCTGTAACTATCATCGTGTAAAAGGTCACAGTGATAGCAATTGCATCACTTTCAAAAACATTGTTCAAGGAATGCTCGAGAGCGGCGAGTTAGTCTTGGATAACCCGAATGCACCTGCCAACCAAAACCTCCACATTTTCAAGAAACCATTTCCTAATCATTCCCCATCTGAACAAAACTGGTGATGCCTCAAATAATGATAGTAATACACGCGAGGTCCATGCTATTTTCACTGACATACCAGTTGTTTCTCACTTATCTCATGTTCCCTCCATCAAGGAAATCCTAGCCCGAAGTCCTCTACCTACACAGGAACCTACTTCATCTATTCCTCCACCCACAGAGGAATGCCCTTCATCTCCTCCTGCACTTGCGGAGGAGCCTCTTATTAGCACCGAGACCATTTCACCTTTAGCTTCTCCACCTAGTGAGCCATCACCAATTGTACCTCCTCCACCCATAGAGGAGCACCCATCATCTCCCTCACCTATCCAAGATCTAGTAGAAATGTCGTTACCACTAGGTGACCATTCTCCATCTGCCACCCAAGATCTGTTGACCTACTTTTGGCTCTCTTACCCACAGAGGCGAAGCTAGTGATTTCCCTGTATCTCAGACACATTTCATGGGAATCACCACTCGATCCACATCTACCTCATCTACCACTAGTACCATTTTCACGTTTGGCCAATCACCTAGATTATGTTGATAGGGCCTCACTTTGGGGACGTCTTTTACTCTTGGTCTCAACCCAAATGCAATCATCCCTCACCGATACTTCTACTATCTACCTAAAGGTGTTTCAACCACCCAAACCACACATGACCATAACTCTTGATACATCTTGTTGCATCGTCCTCATCTACACCCGCCCTCTACTTTCTAGCCGACATGTTCCAACATCATCTATTGTATCTAAACCCGCTAACACCCTAGGGCCACACTAACATCAAACCCTTCCCATCCTCCTGTCAAGCTAGACTTGGCCACATCTTCCCGAATACCCATTGAACCTATCCCCAAATCTAAACGAAAAACCCTGCCTTATAATCCGTGTACACTACCCTCACCTATCACACCTTTGTCATCTTCACCTCTACCATCCATCCTAGGACCTCACCCCTCAACCCTAACCAAACAACTACCCTCCAATCATAAACCTAAAACTCTCCCAACTCCTTTACCATAGCCGCAGCTATGCCTAAGTGAACCTCACGTCCCTCATCACCACCTATAACCTCCTATACCACCGTTACCTTCCATACCTCCTTCACTACCTATGACATTTTCCTCCCCTCTACCTGTACCTCCTTCCCGACCTCGACCAACACCTACCACTGCACCTCAATTATCCCCATGGGTCACTCATCCTCTCCCACCATCTACCTTTCCATCCACATCACGTGCTCCATCGCACCTCTACCTAAGAAAAGACAACAAAAATTAAAAAACCCATTAGTATCCAAAGAAGTGGTTAAACCTACTACTCCTTCCATTGTTGTTTCCACCACCACACCTCCACCTAAGAAAGTGCAACCCAAACCTAAGACTGTGTCACCCCAACTACCACCACAACTACCCATTCTTCCATCCAAACCCACATTTACTTCACATTGTGATCCACTGGTAGGATCATACGCCACTATCCTTGCTAACCTCCTGGAAATCTCTGCTATCACACTACCACCTCTTAGACCTTACGACCCTCTCAAACCTAAACTAGAAGGGTTTGACGATACTAAAATTTGTGCTTACCATCGTGTACCAGGACACGATGTTAAAACTGTAAGGGTTTAAAGGCGCCTTCATCCAATTATGTCCTTCTGACCCAAATTTTGATGATGATGACCTCCTTGACAATGAACCTATTTCACCCCACCCGGTTTCCACACATCTTTTCCCACACCTACACCACAACCCCCATCTTCACCCCCACAACCTTTTTATCCACCCCCGAAATTCAAAATCAACATGGTCCGTATCAGAGAAATAGCTAAGCCCCTCCTAAATGCTAGTGTGCCCAACTCATCTCAGAAGGCTCTTACCCACCTCTTGGTTTTTGTCCTTCCTGTCGTTATACCTTTCATGGCAAACCTTCTCCATCTACCTCTTCACCTCAAATCAACATGGTTCATGTTGCCACCCGTGCTCAGAAAGACAAAGGAAAAGACAAGGTAACTAACCCACCAACTAACCCCGTACCTAATATACCCGATTGCACCGCACCTAAAATCACTATCTGTGGTCCTGCATATCCTATTTCCGATGGGGTTATGCACTGCGTGCAATGCTCAAAAATTACACCAATCCTCTCTCAAAATTTCCCTATATGATCTCATCCAAACCTCGGAGTCACATCGTCAAGCCCTCATGGAGGTCCTTCAATCTATTGAGGTTTTACCCAATGATCCCACACCTATAGCCTCCATTATCACACCTCATCATGTCACCTCTCTCACCAAATTACCACCTACCACTACACCTCCACCTACTCACCAAGTTGCCACCCTTAGTTTCTCAGATGAAGAGATTGCACCCCACCAAACTGATGACCTAGATCCTACTCTTTTCATCTCCATCCATATCGATAATATACACATATGACACATTATGATCGATGGGGTGCTTGATCAGGGGATCATTTTCATAAGTTCCCTAAACATCTCTAAATGGTGTTAGTGCAGAAGATCATCTCGAGAGCTTTCCAACGGCTGTAAGAACGCGACAAACGGACATCGGGAGCTCTAGATATGTTCGGTCAAAGTTCGGTCAACAGGAAAGTCAACTCTGGTCAACTGGTCAATATTGGGCCGAATCGCACTGTGACACGTGGCTTGCCAAACACTCGTCGAATTCACTCGATTTGCCTATCGGGAGATGACAAGTGGACTACAGGATTATTTCTATTCCACATTGCATGGGTCGAAATAATATTTGGTAATGCCACTTCTCAAATGCCACAAATATATATTAATGTGTATACATTAATATTAAATCAAATGCATGTGTTTTTACCACGTGGAAAGTGGTGAAGTGGTGGTAAGAGGGCTAGGCCCATACGTGGGTGTCCCACATGGCAAAAGGAGGATGAAGCGGTTGGGGGTGGTTTATCCAACGTGGTCTTTGACCTATGCATGGAGAAGGCTATTTAAAGCCTTTAACATTATTCGGCGCCAAATGTGGGATATCCCACTTAATTAAAACCGCCCCACTTTACCTTAGCCGCTTCTATGGGATTTAATCCCATTTCATCAAATGCCGCTCATTTGGGACATTATCCCTATCAAATGTAATCGGCTCAAATGGGAATTAATCCCATTAAACATGCAAAACCGTATTTTATTGGGAAATTTGATCCCATTTGTTATGTACGGGTAAGGCTAGGCTAATATTAGCCTAAGGATTATATTAAAATGCATATTTTTTTGGGCCCTAAAAATGTATAAATAGGGACCCATTGCATTGTAAACACACACGGGTGTAACCCATTACACACAGGACACAACATGAGCTTATTATTTGTTAGGCTTGTTGTGGACACACGGTGCAAGCAACAGAGACACCGATCCTGAGCTTATTATTTGTTAAGCTTATTTGCGGGATGTGTCGACAGGTATTGTCTATTGGCCTATTATTTTAGGCAATATTAGATGGAATATTTGTGATTGGGAGTGAAATGTAAACTACCCAATAGGCCCATTGAGCCACACCAATTACTTGCAAATCCTGGATTGTCGACCGGAGTGCTAGCTTCGCATTGTTTGCGTCGGGAAGGCCGATCACAGCCGAAGGAGATTGTACGCCAAGAAGGTGGAAGTCGGGTGCTATTTTTCACCCTTGTCATCCGAAGAACTGGTGTACTGGTAGGCAAGTAAAATTCCATTAGGTTTTCTTGTGAAAGTACTATTGTAACTTACAAGTTTTGACTAGTGGAACGGTTCGATCACGAACCGGAGCGTGGCAGCGTTTCGAACTCCATAATCAATCTGTGTGCAATTGTCGTTATTGTCTTGCATTCTTTTAAATTGATTACTTAAAAGGAGTAAATTATCGGCAAATAATTAAAGCCTATAAGGGTCCGATATCAGGTCGTAATAATCTGGTTATTTTCGGATCGAGTGCTAGCATCAACATCATCTCCTCTCACGCATTCAACCAAATGCGCATACCTGAAAATTGCATGCATAAACATTCCATCATGTTGCATTCATTTAATGACGTTATCACTTCTACACTTGGCACTATCATCCTCCATATTTGTGGGTCTCGCCTTTATTCGAGTTATTCTACCTCTTGGAAGGGGAGTTTCAATATAATTTGTTGCTTGGTAGACCCTAGATTCACGTTATGGGTTGTGTTCCTTCCACTTTGCATTGTTGTGTAAAGTTTGAACATGAAGGATGTACCTATACCATTCCCGCCGACCCTTCACCTTTCAAAACCTACAACAAGCTTTACCAACCTAATGACATTCTTGTACCTATTAAGTCATCTACCTCCCTGGCCACTTCTTCACCCATGACCCCATCTACCCATGTCGCAACTACCTCACCTTCACCTCACTCTTCTATTCCTACCACCTGTTGTAGCCTCCTCTAGCCACCCATCCTGCCTCCAAACCAGCTAATTCCTCTTCCGATCAAACTTCTAATACTTCATCCATCCCAACTACCAACATATCAACCATTGATCCCTTGGAAGGTGTGTTTCAACACCTCACTATGGGGGAATATCACCTATACAATGTCAATACATTCCTTACTCCACATGTTTCGCTCGGAATGTTTGCACGGGAATAGAGTTGCTTCTATCCTCTCATTCCTTTTAGAAATAGATGAGGTTAGGGTTAGGAGGAATACACATTGAATGTCGAGATGGATGGTGTGCGCGTACCCGTAGAGAAAGATCGGGTGGCTGCAGAGACTCCTTTTGTCTTGGAAGGACTACCTACGAATAAGAACACAAGACCACAAGATTTTGATTAAACAATAAATGAGGAAAGCGCTTGGGCTGGGAAATATAAAACTTCCTTTCGAAGGTGGTCAGTTCCCCTGCTAATATGAATTAACACAAGAGACTTGCAAAATATCAATTAAATTATTTCGTTAAACTGGGTAGGGGGAAAGGCTGGTTTTCTGGTTTTTGATCAGAGGAACCGATGGCGGTTATCGATGATGCATGTCGGTCATGATAACCGATGCCGTTCTGCGATAACCGACCGGTGGGTTCTACGATCTTCTTGGTATTTATGGTGTTTGTAATGGCTGGTTTTTGGATGGTATTAGGAAATGGGATGATTAGAAGCAAAAGAATGACAGTTAGATGCAATGGCACGTTGGGTAGTGGATTCAGAAACGGATTTAGGAGGACTAAGATTCAAGAAGCATAAGAAATGTTATAACAAAAGGACATGCAAGATGTGACTTACTGGTTTTGACCGAGATGCAAGTTGATCTCCTTGGTTGTAAAAACTTCTGGTTTCTTTACTCGTCTCTGCTCTGTCAAGTGAAGATCTGGACTCTGTTCCTCGCTCGCAATGCTCTCTGTTGATCCAAAATCCTTTTACTGATCTCCAAAATGAAATTCCGATCCGTTGTTTTGGTTTGGGGAGCCCATTTACAAGGAACCGATGGTGGTTGCGCAGAACCGGGTCGAGAGTAGAACCGGCATCGGTAAGGAAAAAGTAGGCTATTTTTAGTAAAATAGCCCACCTTCCCCGCTTTTCTCCCAGAGATTAGTTGCGGGCTTGGTCAAGTGGCTAGAAGGTCGACTTTGGGTGCAGTAAGGAGGCATTAGTTATGGATGTGAGTTTAGACCAAGTCATGGGTCCTAATTAGGTTAGTTTAGGGTTAGGGCTAGGTCATGATGAGGTGGCAAAGTGAGGTGGCGGGTAAGGTGATGTGGATTTATCAATTACAAGGTAATTAATAAATAATTGTGTAAGGTTTAGGTAATGAGGTTAGATTGCGAGATGAGATGCGGGTCACGAGGGTCGTAAGACACAAATTTGGTGTCTACATTAGCCCCTTATTGTCGTGTAGCTTGTTACGTAAAGCTGCGCGAATAATAATATGAAGTGGTTTCTCATGTTAAGGATATAAGTAATCCCCCTCAAATCTATCACAGTTGAGTGAGCGGGAAATCGGGGATAGGGTTGATAAAGGGTATATGTTGTAGAGAGGATGGTAAGGTGGTGGGGTAGGTCAAGAAAGTAGACGCATGTTGAAATGCAATAGTACGACGAGGGTACATGATTTGACAAGCAAACCAGCAATGTGTAGGCAAAGGTCGATAGTTTATCCAAACAAGGGTGATATAATCGGTATCGAGGCATAGGAAGTAGCTCCGGGGTATATAACAGGTGAGCTACGGGCGTTTAGGCATGTTCGGCGGTACCAAATGGTTGGTTTGGTTGAGATAAACGTCGCGGTCTATGTCCAGGCAAAGTTGGTCGACGAGATCAAGTCAAGGACCCTAATCATGCTAAAACACGACAGGTGAGCTCGATTGAACAAAAGGTACATGATGGATGGATAAAATAAAACGTTGATTGTGGGTATGGTATTGAAGTGATACGGCCTTGGGTCAGGCCAAGTGGTTGGGCGGGGGCCCAGGTCGGAGTTAGATGGGTAGGTTGAGGCCTTGGGTCAGGTCAAATTGTTAGGGCGAGGCCTTGGGTCGGGCCGGATGGGTAGGTTGAGGCCTTGGGTCGGGCCGGATAGGTAGGTTGAGGCCTTGGGTCGGGCCTAATGGTTAGGGCGAGGCCTTGGGTCGGGCCAAATAGGTAGGGCGAGGCCTTAGGTCGGGCCGAATGGTAGGTTGAGGCCTTGGGTCGGGCCGAATAGGTAGGTTGAGGCCTTGGGTCGGGCCTAATGGTTAGGGCGAGGCCTTGGGTTGGGCCGAATAGGTAGGGCGAGGCCTTAGGTCGGGCCAAATAGGTTAGGGTGAGGCCTTGGGTCGGGCCAATTGGTAGGTTGAGGCCTTGGGTCGGGCCTAATGGTTAGGCGAGGCCTTGGGTTGGGCCGAATAGGTAGGCGGGAGGCCTTAGGTCGAGGCCAAATAGGTTAGGGGTGAGGCCTTGGGTCGGGCCAATTGGTAGGTTGAGGCCTTAGGTCGGGCCGAATAGGTAGGGCGAGGCCTTGGGTCGGGCCGAATGGTAGGTTGAGGCCGTAGGTCAGGCTGGACAAGTGAACAAATGTTGTGCAGCAAAGGTGGATAGAGGCGATATTGGTGAAAAAGAGGCAAGGAGTAAATAAGGGCAAAGAATGGGGTGAAAGTTGGGATACGAACCGATGTCGATTCTACATGACCGATATCGGTTAAGAGACCGATACCGGTTCCTTAGGGCAAAATGAAACCGACATCGGTTAAGGTCGAAAAACCTATAAAAAGAAAAATACGGCCTGTCATTGTCACTTTTGTTATTTGCAAACCAAAGCGACTTGTCTGACGTGGAGAGTTGATTTGGAGGGTTATTGAGTGAGGTGGAGCTATTTGATTGGCGGAGAGAGTTGATAGTGGGCCCGATTGAGGAGGAGGCAGCAGGTGATTGGCCAGGGACCCAGTAGATCAGGATTGGAGCCATGGCACAGGCAGGAGGAGCTGGAGGGGCTGGACCAGCTGGACCGCCACCACCCATCCCACCACGACGACGTGTCGTCGTACCGGTAGGTTCTAAACTCGTGATTTTATGCATTGAAATGGTTATTAGGCTAAATGGGGGGGTTTGGGTAGGAATTTGTATTTTGTAGGAAATAATGAGTAAATGGAGGTAATTTGAAAAACGGAGAGGGTAGATAGGTAAAATAGGGTAATGCGGCTAGGTGGGTAAAATTGGAGGGTGTTTGGGTGGGTAAATGGGTAGAAATAGGTAAAAAATGGGTTTTGGGGGCCGCGCGGGGGTTCGGCTCGGGAAGGACGATGACCGATGTCGGTCACTAAGTGACCGACATCGGTCGCACAATTTTAGGGAAAGGGACGGTTGTTGGTGACCGGCATCGGTCATGTATCGGCCGGCGTCGGTTGTGGGTTTATGTAGGGGTTGGGTTGGGTTGGGGGTGGGTGTGGGGTTGGGTTGGTTGTTTTGGGTTGTGGGTGGGAGTGGGAGTGGGGTTGGGTTGGTTGTTTTGGGTTGTTGGGTTGGGTTGTGGGTGGGAGTGGGGGTTGGGTTAGGGGTGGAGAAGGGTTAGGTGTGGGGTTAGGTTTTGGGTTTTTGGGTTGGGTTGGGTTTTGGGTTTTTGGGTTGGGTTGCGGGTCGGTGTGGGGGTTGGGTTAGGGGTGGAGAAGGGTTAGGTGTGGGGTTAGGTTTTGGGTTTTTTGGGTTGGGTTGGGTTTTGGGTTTTTGGGTTGGGTTGTGGGTCGGTGTGGGGTTGGGTTGGTTGTTTTGGGGGCGGTAGAGAGTCAGGGTATGGTCGGGGGGATAAAAAGGGGTGTTTAGATGACAAAGTAGATGTTGTAATAAAGAGTAGGTCTAAGGATGTGGGTTGGTTTTGCAGGCACGTCAGCAGTTGACGATGCGGGATAGGATGCCCCCGCTGTTGGTGCGGATGAGGCCACACGTATCTGCGGCTCATTGGGCCATCATGCGTGAGGTGGGACTCGGCAGAGTCCAGAGGTACAGAGCGATAGAGAGAGATCACAGCCTGATGGTCGCCCTCATCGAGAGATGGGATCCGGCGACCAATGTGTTCCATCTCCCGACTGGGGAGATGACCGTCACATTGGAGGATGTGTATCGCATCCTTCGGTTACCTATCGAGGGAGAGGCAGTCTTCCAGGTAGATTCAGAGACTGCGATGGACAGATAAGACATCTGCAGGTTTTGGGGATGCGGCGCTGCTGCATGACCTACCATGGCGCGAGTATCGAAAGTACGGTGACATGTACCGTGCGCATCGTCACGACACGACGGCAGGCTATGTTGATGATGATAGGGATCACTGCTTCGCCCTCCCGGATTCAGAGGGAGGCCGCTTCCCACGAGCATTGATGGGGGTGCTGCTGGAGATGGTGGAGGAGCACACCTGTTTCGCATGGGCACCAGTGTATCTGGTGCAATTATACAGGGAGTTATGGGGCTATCGCCGGAGGAGGCGATTTGGTATTTGTTCTACATTTTTGTTGCACTGTTGGGCATACGAGCACATCGTATGCATCGAGCGATAGGGCTACCCAGCTAGAGCCACGGGCCACAGGTCGTATACCGATATGGCTTTCAGAGGTGGTTGGGGGTCGTGGGCCAGCCACGAGCAGTTGTTGCAGGTCGGGATGTGGCCTATTATAGACACTTGCTAGAGGGCCTTACAGCAGTAGACATTGTATGGAGACCCTACAGAGGTCACCAGCCTGGCAGAGGAGCCCGCGTACAGCTGCGCCTGATCCAGTATACATTCTGGATAGCAGGACGGAGGCCGGGAGAGTACGAGCGGATACCCCTAGAGAGTGCACGAGGCGAGATGGGGCTCACGGCAGACGAGCCACCTCCCTTCCCTCGATCACGGGAGGGATGATGTAGAGGCCCCATCGCCGGCGCCACGGCCTTTGGATCCAGGCCCGAGTAGCGGAGAGACCGGCGGTGAGGGTGTGGATGATGCCGGGTGCACGGGAGCATACAGGGTGTGGTGGGCTGGGCAGAGAGCAGCGAGGATAGTACCGCCTGCGCAGCCAGACTTGGCTGCCGTTATAGGAGAGAGGGATCAGCTCAGAGGTCAGGTGCAGCTCTTATAGGCGGCAGTTGAACTGCTTGCTGCGAGCACGAGATAGAATAGGGCCTTACGAGGCAGTAGCTTGAGCTCGAGCACGAGCATAGGTAGCACCACCACCAGCACCACAGCCACAGGTGTAGGTACAGGCACAGGCAGCACCACCACCAGCACCACAGCCACAGTGTAGGTGCAGCGGCGACCACTGCGGCCACGAGTGCAGTACTGAGGCTCGGTGGGTATTGGTGTTAGGTGCCAGGGGACCAGCCCCAGCTCCTTCAGTGGCGCGAGATCGCTATATGGAGGTTAGAGCAGAGGCCCGATATTATCAGGATATTCTTGATAGTACCGGAGTCGAGTATCAGGCGTATGCAGCGCATAGGGCAGAGACCTCGCACAGCCAGAGATCTCAGGGAGGGGCAGCCACAGCTGGCGTGTCCGTGACGGGCAGGAGGCGAGAGGCACCACAGGGACCAGCGGGGAGAGGTGCCGAGGGCGGTGGGGAGAGCTGATAGATCCCCGACATGGTTTTGTATAGGGACACGGGCACCGGTCTGCGAACCGGTTGTATTGATAGAGGCCTGCGTGCCGACACTTATTCATTGTATTGATTCATTTATTTATTATATACCGGCCTGCGAGCCGAGTACGGGTTGTACATTTGATACCGGCCTGCGAGCCGAGTATATTTTTGATATGAGAGACCGGCCTGCGAGCCGAGTCGAGATTTTTGGTAGGTATTGCGGCCTGCGTGCCGGCTTTGGTATATTATGAGATCACAGAGGCCCCGATGTAGGGCACATTGTATTTTTGAAAACTGGTATATATATATAGATGATGTTTTGATCCATATGTAGTGTTCAAAAATGTGTTTAAATATTTTGTTAATGGTTTGGTAATATATAATGTATGATAAGTTTAGTGGGCATGTTGATAGATGGATGATGTTGATGGTTTTGTTTTTTTTTTTTTTTTTTTTTTGTACGTATATATGAATGATATGTGATGTGATGAATTGTTGGTTTTGTGACATTGTGATTTGGATCCAAATGATGTAGAGATTGATAGTTTCTTGAAATTCGTAGTTGATGGTTGTGTATTTGTATAAAATAAATGATGTTTAATGAAATTGTAATGATATGATGTGTGGTGGATGAACAAATGTGGTAAATGGTGTGGTTATGCAGGAAAAGAGGCGGGCGCGACAAAAATTTAGGTGAGAAATGAAGAAAAGAACGCTGTTGAGAAAAGATAGGTGTGTAACCGATATCGGTTAAGGAACCGATATCGGTAGCTGGTAGACCGATATCGGTTAAGTAACCGATACCGGTTATTTAGGTATGAGCTTTTCTAAAAATAGAAAAGCTAGGGTGGCAACTTGAGTTTTAATTTTAGAGCCATGCAAGAGGTTAAATACGCGAACGCGACGCTTTTTGGTAGAGACGGTAGTATTTGCATGAGAGATTTGGGTGAGAAGGAGAAAAGAGACAAGGAAAGTGAATGTGATCCGAGATTCAGAAGGCAGAAAGACAAAGTTGAAAAGGGTGGTGATCATGGCAGAACGAGGAGAAGCATCCAGCAGGCAAGGACAGGAGGGAAGACAAGGGCCACCTCAAGCTGCTGCAACCCAAGAGGTATCATTTTGTTTGTGATTTAACTACTGCATGTTTTTGGGAATAAGCTGGAAAAGAATAAGGAAGTAGATATGAGAAAGACAACATGATAGCCGGGGGTATAGATGAGGTGAGTGTTATGGGGTAGGTAATTCGGGGTTGTTGGTATGTCTGTGTATATAGAAAGGAAGAAACGATCAATTTATTGTCGTAGGTGGTTGTTTTAGGCAAGATGTATGTAATTGACAGTGACCGGTAGCGGTTAGGGAGAACCGGTATCGGTTACTCAACCGATATCGGTTATGTATAACCGATACCGGTTACTGGAGGAATTTCCAGAATGTTTGAAAAAACCCTGACGGATTGAATGGTTGTTTGTTGTTTTGGTGTATGCAGGCAGAGGCAGGATTGAGGATGAATGATAGTGTGCAGTATTTATTGTCACGAATCCGAGCGGATGTAACACCAGCTGAATGGACATTGATAAATCGTTTGGGGTTAAGTGGAATCCGCTATTATTCACGAATCGCACGTAATCATGCTATGTTGCAGGCATTGATTGAGAGATGGAATCCCGAGACAAATACCTTTTATCTGCCAACAGGGGAGATGACAGTAACATTGGAAGATGTGTTTCGGATTTTGAGACTCCTATTACAGGAGAACCAAGTATATCGAGGCACTACCTAAAAGCGGCACGGGAGCGATAACAGAAGTATTTGGTCCATACGCACAAGATTTGACACAGTGGGGTTTATCTTTTACATATGGGGTAATGTATGCAAAGACACCCCGAGGAGATAAGGTTAGCAAAGTGATATTAATGATAGCGGTAGGGTATTATGCGTTCGAGGCGGAAGGGGGAAGATTTCCAAAGGCATTGATGTGTGTTATTTGGGAGATGATAGAAAGGAACGTGACTTTTGCATGGGCACCTGCATATTTGGCGGAGCTATACAGGGGTTTATGGGCTTGTAGGCGAAATCACAGGACGACACTGGATAGTTCATACTTATTACCTTTGTTGGGCCTATGAGCAAATTGTTTGTGTGCGACCAATAGGCTGACCCATCTAGTCGAGAGAAACCGGAGTGCAGAGGTTGGGATTCAGATGATGGGTCCAGACAGAATAAGAGGCCAGATCCCAGGCCGTGACGGGTGATATTGAGTATTACAGGCAGGTATGGGAGAGAGTGACGGTTGCGGATATCTGTTGGAGGCCATACGGAAACTATATGGTAACAGAGAACATAGGCCGAGGAGTTGAGGGTGTAGAGCGATTGAGGTGGATCGCGGGGCACAGCCGGGTGAGTATGAGAGGATTCCTATAGATCGCGTGCGGCGACAATTTGGATTTGTGCAGGATATACCCCCGGCTTATAGACCATATATGAGGATCGACGCCGAGGTAGCATTCTCACCTCCCGGCCAACACCTCCGAAGGGCTGAAGAGGTAGCGGTGATCGCAGGTAATGGATGCGGGAACGCAGCAGAGGCCTATAGATTATGGTGGGTAGCGAAGTGCGGGGTGTTCGTGGCGCCACGACATAGCGGTGATTACAGCGAGAGAGGATCGTACTGCAGCGTTTGGTTCAAGCAGCTCCAAATACTGGTGAAGGAGACAAGAGGATTGTTAGTGGTTGCGGAGTCACGGGCGGGAGACTAGAGGCTGGAGTCTTCCATGCGAGAGGGCGTATTCATATGTTACAGGAGAGATTGGCGAGATCGGTGGGCGGTACCAATAGCCGTGGTACTGTTGTTGTCGCTAAATCACTTTGCACCCCGAATATCCAGGATGTGAATAGGACGTTCGGTGTGATTGGGACACATGGGATCACCTCTCAAGGTGTGGGACTTGGGCTCGAGGTGAACCTCCGGAGAAGGCGGCTTCCCTCCTAGTGTAACAAAAATGATTATCTAGTCCTAGGCTAACATTTTCATGGGGTTTTAGGGAAAGAGATTTACAGAAATGAAACTATACTAGGGATGGTGATGCACCGAATAAAGGGTGTCTTCATTCGGGAAGGGTTAATTTGAAGAGGGTGTGTGCACCTGAGTCAACTTCACCTCTTGCTGACTTAGAGAGGGTACAAGATACCACAAGCTAGAGACATGCGTTCCCTTTGTTAAACTTTATCGGCCGAGAAATATACCAGTTTCCAGTGAAGAAGGATGAACTCAAGAAGGGTGAGCAGACACCACTGACTCAGCGCATGCACGATACTCCACCACTCGATAAACACTGAGAACTCCAGAGAACTGCATAGAAACTTAAACTTGCACAGTGTACTGCAAGTATGAGAAAGGCACAAAGAAGCATAGAAGGATGAAAGGACCGAGATTAGTCACAAAACACACACTTTTATTGCTTGATAACATGCACAATGCATCATACATTCGAGAAGAGGCAATAGTTGCCATTACGGTCTTGAAGAGGAGGCTTGAAAGTTCTCTCACACACACAAGAACAACTTGTACGAAGAGAGAGGATTCTTGAAAAGTATACACTACTTTGAGATATCTAATTGTCCGACTTATGCAGAACTATTATTGGAACCCTTTGAAATGAGCTTCAACTTACATTTATAGAAGAATATGAGAAAGAAGAGGAAATGGTCATAATTACATTCCTAAATTGAAGGCCCATGATGTATTTATTGCGAGTTAGTTGAACCACGAGAAGGTTCCATCATGGGTCATTAATTTTGCTGATGACCTAGTCTTCTCAATTAATTAAAAGAATATTTAAATAAAATATTTAAATAATAATAATAAATATTATTATTAAAATATTTAAATAAAAATATTAATTTAATTAACATAATGTCAGGACCCCCCCGTTGACCCGTTTGACTTGAAGAGGAGGGGGGTCCATGTGGATAGAATCTGCACATAGCCAAACTCGATGAGCTTCGAATCCTCTAACTCGGTGTTGCACTCGATTTTGAACCCCACACCAACTCTTTCCTCGCCTTGGCAATCGGGCTCTTTTGCATTGAGTCCTTCGAATGGTGAGCTATCAAACTCGATTCTTATCATTTTCCTCTGTTAACTCGAGGCCATTTACACATTCCTCGTTCAAACTTCACGAAACATCACCACGAGCTCTTCAACTGATTCGACCTGGCTTTGTTTTGCATATCAACCCGAGCACCCGGTTGGCTCAACTCGAACTCTCACATGTCTATGTACCGAGCTCATATTTACCATCCTGCACATCTGGTTTCCTTACTCCCGAATAACAATGAGTCTGCTCATTGGTTTAACTGAACTCAAGCACTACTCATGCATTGAGCTCTTCTTTGAAATCTTGATCATCTTGAGCTATTAACCTTTGCTTTATCTGCGGGAAATATCAAGATTTGTTCGATCATGTTCACAAAAGAATGGTTTTACCACAATGCTCACGGTTCTTCCTTATCATATAACACTTGTAGTAAGAATGTTTTAGCTTTGCCATAATAAGCACAATTGTACCTTCAAGCGATGAGAAAATGCCATTATTAATAAAGACCTAATGCTGCCATGATGATGACCGGGTTCATGCCCATAACATGTCGATAGACACCCTTAAGACTGATTTTTGGCCAAAAAGAGCCCTTGGTATTTTGGCGGTGCACTCTGAAATCTCGGCTCAATCAACAATTATGCCACTTATTGGGATCTTAGTATGGCATAGGTAGGCTAAACATGAGCTATACAATATACTCATTTTTTTCAGAAACTAAAAAGATCCTTCATGTTACAATTTGCAACACATAAAAGAAGTCCTTGAAAAATACATTGAGCATTTGGGGAAACCAAAGAGGACCTTGAAAAATGTACGAGGAATAACAACCATATGAATTCTTCCTTAGTCGTGGATCAAAGCTAATAGAAATATAAGCTAGATAAAATTAGCTTGAAACTACTGAGTATAATCGTCCATTGTAAAAAACAAGTTTCTCGAACTGGTAAAAAGAATATTTTTTATTATGCGATTAGAGCGTACATAATGGAAAGGTATAAATATTGCCTCTGCCCTCGAGAGTTTCTCAAAGAGACCATTTACAAGTGAGGATGTAGCAGTAAAGCGGCCTGACCAGGTATTTGAGTTGACCTTCACATTCAATTCATTTCTAGGAGAAAAAATCTTGAGCAATATGAATCATTTCATTCTGCACGTAATAAACCTTCATCTCTGATTCATGGAAATTTTATGAAGCCTTGAATAGCGTGACTCAATCCATCGTGCACGTAGTGAATATTTGTTTTAGTGACCATCCTTGTTTGAGCTCTTGGTGAGCTGCACATGCATAACGTCTTGTTGAGCTCGCGACCTTCGAATTTTTCGAGCAGATCGTGGATTGAGATGCATCTCTTATCAGCTGGCGAAAAACATCCTGTTGTATGAGAACCTATTATCTTTACATGAAAACGGCCATGAGTACAACCCGATTAAGTACTTCCGAACATTTAAACCATTAAATCCCATTCGCATTTGAGCCGAATCTTGCGGCCATTTCATCGCCTTTTCACCAACTTCCATGTGCAGTACTTCCTGAAACTCGGATCCTATTTCGGATGCGGAGATCATTTTAAGCCATCACCATTTCCATGGAAATCTCATGACGGAGTTGCCATTGTATATTTCGGCTTACTTCAATTGACTCCGATTTCTCCATTTCCTCGATTCAATTATATTTGATCATGGTTTGCCAACCAATATTTTGCATTTGGCCATTTCCAAGTTGATTTCTGATTTTTGGCATGCTTTGATCCAATTTCTCCCCTACGCGGAGTGAACAGCATGGCTTCCATCCCGAAATTTCCACTTCAGCTGTGCTCGGCTGCTCCCATTTGGCAAATGCAGACTGCCAATTTTCCCAACGGAACCTTTTCGGCTTCACATGCATGTCATTTACTTCACGGGCCTCGCCTTATTTCCACATCAACCTTGGCAAACAGGTTATCATTTATTTCCCATTTGCGGAATTACCTTTCATTTTGGGCCGGATCGTGCCCATTTCCTCCTACTGAGTTTTCCTTCATCGTGATTTGAGGATAACATCAAACTCTCGGTGTGCAAACATTTCATTTGTAGCTTAAAGGTGTGATAATTCAACAGAAATCCTTTATGCTGACTTAGTGACTCGTTGAAGATGCTCATATAATTGCAAAGCAAATTGTGCCTCATGAATATTACGATATGAAAGCAGTTATCCACCTCTATGAGATTCGCTTCCATGGTTACATCGTAAAACGAGTAAGATCTCGATAGAGAATCTTTGTAATAAATTTCATCGGGTCTCTGGTAACACTCTCACTTTGTCACTTAATCGATTTTCATAAAAATATCTTGAAGGAAAATCCGAATTTGAGGATGCATTCGATCTTTGATCAGAGATAAAACATAGTTGGATGAACCTTTTTGTTGGAAGTGCTCAAAAGAACTTCTCTTCTTATCATACATGCTTTTGTCTCATTGACATTCATAGTTTACTGTGCACGAATGCTCGGCCGAGGAAGGTCTGAACACCATTATAATTCACAACTCTTTTTAAGATGTCGGTTTGACTCAATTTTACATTGGTATTCGATGGTGCTTATACTTATCTTCTGGGTGATAGAAGTCCTTCCATTATGTAATTACAAACCGAGATTGATGATGTTGAACCTCCCATATCTGCATAATTTCATATCATCTCGGTCAAACAAGATAATTCTCCCAAGTGGTTGGTCGAAACCTTTGTCTTAATGGATTAAACTGGCATCATGTTGACTTTGACTCTTCACGACTTGGCCTTGAGATCTTTTTGCATCGATCTCCTGAGATCCTTATGCAGTTCCTTTCATTCGTCAATTTTCAACGAGCTATATTTTGCATTAACAAGACCATCGTCGAGCTCTTACAACTGAGAGTCTCTACTGAGATGATTTCCGAGATGACTATCAATTTGACACCGGGTTCTTTATCAACTCGACCCTGAACTCTTCATTGAGTTGAGATCAACTGGGTGCCTTTCGATGTTAGGTGATCTCTTCATATGCAATTTAGGAATTATTTTTAATTATTGCATCTCGATAATAACCGAAGGTGGGTTCCTAGGACTATTATTTCATTTTGAACGTGATAGGACCCCGTTGTCCAATCTTGCCATGTGTGCAAAATTGGATAACATTTTTGGCGACCTCTCGGGGATGATTGCCTGCTAAGCATGATTCCAGTAGCCTTAAGTCATCCATTGGGCATGGAGTCTATGTTGGAATCTTGAAAGTAGTATGATTTTCTTTGACACATCCGAAATCTCCTTGAGCATTGCCGATATCCTGGACCTCCCTGGAATGCTAAGCATGAAGTATACTGAATCTATTGAATGCTTGACATCCATGGAACATTGCAAAAAATTTGAATGAAGCAGATTTTGAAACTCTTATGGAAACCTTGAACCTTCTTCTCCTTGACACCTTCCAATGATGAAACAATGTGCAAGAACAACACAAAAACAACAACAAGAAAAAAAACAACAACATACAACAATGTGCATAAGCACTTGGAGGAAAACACCTAATTTAAGCTGTAGGGGGTGGGCAGCTTCTCAAAAACAAGCTTTGAGATGTATCCCATTCACATGAATGGGAAGTTCTTCTCCATTGAGCCTAGATAGATGAAATGAATTTGCCTCTTTGCAACTTGTGATGATGTATGGCCCACTCTAGAGAGAGCGTCAAACTTGGCATGCTTCCTGGTTTGGCCTGTCTTCATCCCATTTGAGAACTAAATCTCCCTCTTGAAAATGCATATCGGATGCCTTCTTGTCAAAATATTTCTTAACTTGAGCACTGATCTTTGCTCCAAAGTTTTCATAGCCTTGTCTCGTACTTCCTCTAACTCCATGAGTTTAAGCAAACCTTCTTGTCGGAGGATCACTCTCTATAACTTCAAGTTGATGAGCTAACTCAAAGAAGGTAACTCATGAGAGTGGGAGTTTTGCCTCTCTTCCATATACAGAACGAAAGGAGAATTTCCGATGGCCCTTTTAGGTGTGATCGATCTGCCCATAAGGCGGTCTTAAAGTTGTGTATGCAAGTCCTCTTGTTAGTCTCCATTGTGCGCTTAATAATCCTTATGAGGTTTTTTTGCTAGACTCGGCCAATCCGTTTCCTTGAGGATAGTAATTGGATGAAGTTTTGAGGTATACCCCATTTTTAACAGCCCATTCACTCAATTTCATACCAAGAAAAGCTAGCGCGTTATGCGAAATGATTGTAAATGGAACACGAACCTCGTCATTATACCCTCAAAAAATCTAGAAGCGCCTTTTCATTGCTCTCTTTTAATGCTACCGCCTGTCCATCGAGTAAAATAGTACATTGCGGTAAGGACCCACTTATGTCCGTCTTTGGATGGAGGATTAATCATTAGATGAAGTCGACCCCCATTGAACAAAGGGTTGATCCACTTGAATTGGATGCGATGGGAAGAGCTGCCCGACTTACCTTACACTGTGAAAAAGGCACATTCCTTACATTTCCTTACCCGAGAGATGGGCATCCTTGAATAAATCCAGATAATAGTAGCTTGCTCGCATGATCTTGGTAGTTGTTGTTCGTGCGGAATAATGTCCTCCGAGATAGGCCATTATGAAATTCTTCTAGTATCTTACTTACATTCGGTCTATGCATGCAGAAGGAGGCGCCGTTCAAATCTTTTGAAAAGAGAATGCTATCTACCAAAACATATGGGATAGATTGAAGGCGGAAAGTTCGTCTTTGGTTTTTATCCATGTTTGCGGATATGCTCTGAGAAGATGAAATTCTTCATTTTGGATAACGATCGGCTTGATCAACATCCTCATCGGTATTTAGGAGTGTCACGTCCTCATTACCTTTTGATTCCATATGCATTGCAAGTTGCTGACATAAACCCTTACCTCGACAAGTTTAGTGACTTTGATGTGCACGTCATACTCCATTACCTTCGTGATCCATCGGCACTTTTCGTTCATTTCTTTGTTCAGCAAAAACTCCTTGACACTGGATGAGACACCATCGGATGAATCTTGTTGTTGGACAACATGTGCTTGAATTTCTTCAAAGCTTCGAATAACCATGCAAAGACTTGCTTTTGATGAATGAGTATTTGAACTCGTAGTCTTTGAGGATTGTGAAGAAAGCGATTGGTTGCTCCATCGGGTTGTTGTTTTGTTGGGTGAGGATCACTGAAATGCTCTCTTGACCAAAAGCATAAAGGATAAAATCTTTGTCAAACACAGGGTTCACTGAAGCGTGTGGGAGCTTGAGAAATGGCTGTTTTGATGGCTTGAAGCTTTCTCGTCCTTCCTTTGTCCATGAGAATGGCATGTTTTTCTTAGCATGGCTGTCGGTGGTTTGCTTGATGTCGCGAATTGAGGATGAATCTCACGCACGAAATTTATGGTTCCCAGAAAACTCTGGAGGCCCTTCCTGTGACTTGGGAGAGATAAGGACATAATCAAATGAATCTGGCTGGATTGATTGATAATCCTTCTGCTGAAACAACATTCCCCAACAATTTTCCCTCGTACCTTAGCTGTGAAAATACATTTCTTGGGGTTAAGTGAAACCCCAAATTCCCTACACCTTTGGAAAACCTTCCTTAGATGTGTGATGTGATCTTATGCATGCTTAGAGTATATAGTTATATCATCAAGGTAAACCAAAATAATATCGTTGATTAGTCCCTTAAATGCCATGTCCATGGCTCTTTGGAAAGTAGCCCGGCATTGGACAATCCGAATGGCATTTTATTGTAGGCATACGTGCCCCACTTGGTAGTGAAAGCCGTTTTGAATTGGTCGGATTCTTGGACTAGGATTTGATTGTAACCTGAATATCCATCGAGCAAAGAAAATATTTGAGCTCCTGCCACCGTTTGAAGGATCTGCTCCATCGATGGAAGAGGATAATGGTCTTTTAATGATGATGCGATTCAAATCCACTGAAATCTCGCATAACGGATCTCTCGTTCTTCTTCCTCACGGGCACCAAATTGGCTACCCATGAGGAATGCTTGATGGGAAAAATTATACAGGCCTCGATGAGCTTGGTTAGCTCCTTTCTCATTAGTGGCTCAATTTTGGGATTAATTGGTCTTTGTTTTTGATGGCGGCTTAGCATTAGGATCGGTTCGATGGTATGTTGTCTAGACTGGATCAAAACCACATGAGATCTTTATAGCTCCATGCAAAGATGTCATGATACTCTTGACAAAGTTTGATGAAAGCTTCTTTCTCTCAGAAGTACACACTTTTCGATCTTAAGAAATTTTTTCATTTGATACTTGACTTCCTCAAAATATTCTTCTTTGACCACCATGTTAGGGCTTTGTCTTTTGGCTTGGTCATCGAATTGAAAATGGATTCCAAAGTGACTAAACCTTTTGGTAACTTGTTGCTTTTCAATTGGATAATTTCTCACCATATGACTCTGCTGACTTATCTTGATTCTTTGTAGCAAACTCCGCCTCTTCTTGTAGGAAGAGGACAATTTGTTTGTCACTTTATCGAACACTTGCCAACTACTCACATTATCGAGGGACTGCTTGGTGAACCACCATTTTAACAAATTGCTGCCCTTCTTTCATGATATCAATTGGTATGTTGTATTGTGAACCAATTGTAGCAAGCCTATGCATCTTGATTTTGACCTCTAGGAACTGCATGGATTCCAAAAGCTTGAAATCTTCAATCAGGTCCCAGACTCGGTTCTTGTATGATCTTAAAAGATCATTTTTGGATGCACTACGTGCTGAAACTTGATGAACAACTAACTCACTATCTCCAAAAATAGTCAGGGCCTTGATTCCCTTCCTTTGGGCTAGTTGAATTCCTTGCACAAGAGCCTCGTATTCAGCAACATTGTTAGTGCAACTGAACTATGCAACCGGAAAGATGAGAAGTACTTATCTCCCTGGAGAAATTAACATAACACCAGCACCGGATCCATTCTTACTTCTTGAGCCATCGAAGAACAATTGCCACAATCCTTTAGAATCACTTGGTGTTTTGACAAGTTGTGGTATGATCGTATCTTCTTCATGGATACAGTAAGTACCTAATCCTGTTTCTTCCAAGACCAAGCAAACCAACTTCTTCTACTTGCGATACATCGGCGTAGGGATCGTGCTTGATGATCTATACTTACCTCATCTAACAAAGTATCGGGGACTTCTTCAACAAGGGTGGTTGGTTCATGATCGGCATCTTCCTCTTACGGATCACCCGATGGTGTAATTTCCATTTATGGGACTAGTAGTGTAGGGTTCTACATGATTATGGAAGATTGGTTCTGCCCTTATAGTTACTTTGGTTCCGTATCAAGTCTGAGAATCATATGTGACCAATCTTTGATAGGTAACCGCCCATCTTGGCGGTGAAATCCGTGATAGGTAGATGGCAAAGAGGGGAGGGAGATCAATGACCGATATGTCTTGGGTGAATGACAAACTTGGGCATGCATGAATGGTAAGTTGAAGTCCTTTGATAACCCCAATAGTCTTAATAGTTGTGCCATCAGTTGAACAACCCCTCTTGTAACTGGCGCATATTGTATGCCTAGTACATCTGTAATTTGTTTAGGCATGACAGAGCTACTGGCACCAGAATCGATCATGCAATTATGTACCAGGTGGTCGCCAATGATCAGGGAAATGTAGAATGGTGGTGGTTTGTTTGCCGTAGGAATGATTTTCCCTTCCGGTTGACACAAACTTGTAGCATTTGTCACTCCATGGCTTGGTGATCCGTTGGTTGTACTAAAACTGTTCAGAGCTTCTCATAACAGGTTTCTTTGAGAAGGGATCGAGAGTGCGTCCCACATGGTAATGCTCAGATTGGTTTTCTTCATTTGTTCTACTATGTTGAAGGGAATCGCTCAACTTTGATGACACTTTTTTGGGCATTGGGGTCCTCCTTTGGAAAATGTTTGTTGGGTACCGTGATGCCTGGAGAACCATCTTTCCCTGCGGTGTGGCTAGCGGTGTTTCTGGTGATTTCTTTCCCGCATTTTTATCAACTGCCATTTGTAACCCAGGTTGAGAAGTGGATGCTAGATCAGCTTCGGGAGGTTGAGGCTCCATTGCTCTCTTTTTGGAATGAGTGTTTGTTGCCTTTGATGAAGAATCTATATTCGACCCACAAAAATCTTCTTCTTGCCAGTTTAGCAAAGTGGATTCTTGGTGCTGCGGTTGATCTGCTGTGCTTCTTGCGTAGATGAATTGTTTGTTAACTTCTGAAGGGGCAGATACACTTTGAACCATAAGGGCACATTTAAGAACCCCATTGGGACAAAGATTTTGATTGTGAGGTTGAGAGCAAGGATAACACCATTCGTAGTCTTGAACTAGATTATTTTGAGCAGTACTATAGCTCTAGATGAGCTAGCTGCTGAGAGGGTTACGAAAGTTCAAGGGCACGACATTTGCAACTTGACTTGTAGTTTGATTTTGAGGCTGATTATTTCCTTGAAAAGGAGGCGGTTAGCAATCTTGCTGATTTTGTGGCTGATCTGGACGATTGTATTGAAATTGTTGCCTTTTGAGTGCTGTGAGCTCATTTCCAAAATTTTGTAGTAGTGACTTGACTTCAAATAGGTCATTTGAAAGGCGGGGAAGATTGAGATGGTTCTTGGAGTCTCTTTGGAATAGGAGCAATGATAGGGTGATGATTCGTAAGATGCGGAGAAAAGGGCATTGGTGGTCGTGGAGCTATCTTTCCGGCTGAATCAAAGAATTCTCTGCACTTATGGCAACTTCGTAAGCATCGGGAAGTGTAGTCCCTCCCATGGACTATGGATCATAACTGCTACATCACTATTCAAGGCTCACAAATAGTACAAGAATGCATTATGTGCGAGAAGGCTTTACAAGAGCCTTGGAATCTATTCAAGTCTGTGGAATCGGAAGTTGAAATCACTCATGTATTCTTGGGAAGCTCTCTTTATGGTAGTAAGTTGTTCCAAAAGTGATAGGTGATCACTTTTGTCTTGAAGTGTTTACATAGCTTTTCTCCCAACTCGTCCCAGTGGTTATAGTGCCAACACCTAACTTGAAACCATTGAAGTGCTTTTCCCTTGAAAGAGGTAGCAAGAAGTCTAAGCTGCAACGTTGTCTTCGGTGATATTATGTCTTTGCTGAGATTGGCTACATCAAAGATATGCTCCTTTGGAGTAACGTGAGTTTCCCCCATGTAGAAGGGTAAACTTTTGAGTGCATGAGCAGGTATCGGGTCACGTTGAGCCAACATAAGAGGACTGTTGCATTGAAAGGGGAAAAACTTGGTTCCTCGCCATAGCAATGAAAGGTTGATTGTTCTGGGTGGAGAAATCTTAAAAGTAAGGAGGAGTTGAATGACCCCTACTAGGTAAATCTGCACATTGGCTGGGGATGTGGAAATGCCTCTTCTTCTTCTCTTTGGAGGAGACAAGGAAAGTTTGATATCTTTGATAATTTCCTTACTTTGAAGAAGCTCTTGTCTGAATTCTTCGCATAAGTTACCATGCTTGAGATTTGGAATCCAGAGATATAGAGTCGCTGGGTACTTTGACTTGTGTAAGTGAGAAGAGAAGTACCAACTCTCGTTGTGTGTGGTCGCACGGTGGCTTAAGATTTCATGAGACACCTCTGAAAGATGCCAAACTCTAAGCTGTGATGTCCCAAATCTTGCACCCACTGAATGGCAAATCACTTTGCACCCTCCGAATGGCCGGGATGTGAATAGGACGTTCGGTGTGATTGGGACACATGGGATCACCTCTCAGCTGTGGGACTTGGGCTCGAGGTGAACCTCGGAGAAGGCCGGCTTCCTCTTCCTAAACTAAGTGTTGTACTACTCTAGTGTAACAAAAATGATTATCTAGTCCTATGCTAACATTTTCATGGGGTTTTAGGGAAAGAGATTTTGAAATGAAACTATACTAGGGATGGTGATGCACCGAATAAAGGGTGTTTCAGACTCGGGAAGGGTTAATTTGAAAGGGTGTGTGCACCCACGAGTCAACTTCACCTCTGCTGACTTAGAGAGGGTACTAGGATACCACAAACTAAGAGACACGCGTTCCCTTTGTTAAACTTTATCGGCCAGAAATATACCGGTTTCCCGGTGAAGAAGGATGAACTCAAGAAGGGTGAACGAGACACCACAACTCAAGCTGCATGCTGATACTCCACCACTCGATAAGCACAGAACTCGAGAACCTGCAATAGAAACTTAAACTTGCACGGTGTACCTACAAGTATGAGAAAGGCACAAAGAAGCATAGAAGGATGAAAGGATGAGATTAGTCACAAAACACACACTTTTATTGCTTGATAACATGCACAATGCATCATACATTTAGAAGAGGAAATAGTTTCCATTACGAGTCTTGAAGAGGAGGCTTGAAAGTTCTCTCAACACACAAGAACAACTTGCGAGAAGAGAGGACTCTTGAAAAGTATACACTGCTTTGAGATATCTAAGCTGTCGACTTATGCAAGAACTTTGGAACCCTTTGAAATGAGCTTCAACTTACATTTATAGAAGAATATGTGAGAAAGAAGAGGAAATGGTCATAATTACATTCCTAAATTGAAGGCCCATGATGTATTTATTACAGTTAGTTGAACCACCTGAGAAGGTTCCATCATGGGTCATTAATTGCCTGATGACCTAGTCTTCTCAATTAATTAAAAGAATATTTAAATAAAATATTTAAATAATAATAATAAATATTATTATTAAAATATTTAAATAAAAATATTAATTTAATTAACATAATGTCAGGACCCCCCCGTTGACCCGTTTGACTTGAAGAGGAGGGGGGTCCATGTGGATAGAGTCTGCACATAGCCAACTTCGGTGAGCTTGAATCCTCTAACTTCGGTGTTACTTGATCGATTTTGACCCCGCCAACTCTTTCCTCCTTGGCAATCGGGCTCTTTTGCATTGAGTCCTTGAATGGTGGACTATCAAACTCGATTCTTATCATTTGTGTTAACTCGAGGCCATTTATGCATTCCTCGTTCAAACTTCATGAAACATCACCACGAAGCTCCTGCGAAGTGATTCGACCTGGCTTTCTTTTGCATTCTCACCGGTCTCAAGCTCGGACTCTCATGATATCTATGTAGCCGAAGCTCATATTTACCATACCACCTCGATTTCCTTACTCCAAAGACCTAATGCTTCTTGTTCACTTTGGTTATAAATAGAAAGCACTAGCTCATCATTGAGCTCTTCTTTCGGCTTTGGTCGATCTCTTGAATATTAACAAAGCTTATATCTGAAATATCAAGAAAGAATGTTCACATTTTACCTCTAAGAATGCTCACCCACGGTCATGGTTCTTCCTTATCATATAACACTTGTAGTAAGAATGTTTTGGATTTGCCATAATAAGCACAATTTGTACCTTCAAGCGATGAGAAAATGCCATTATTAATAAAGACCTAATGCTTGCCATGATGATGACCCAGGTTCATGCCCATAACATGTCGATAGACACCTTAAGACGATTTTTGGCCAAAAAGAGCCCTTGGTATTTTGGCGATGCACTTAGCAATCTCGGCTCCAATCAACAATTATCCACTTATTGGATCTTAGTATGGCATAGGTAGCGTGAGCTATACAATATACTCATTTTTTTGAAACTAAAAGATCCTTCATGTTCTGATTTGCATGACACATAAAAGAGCCCTTAAAAAAATACATTGAGCAACTAGGGGGCAGCAAGAGGACCTTGAAAAATGTATGAGTAACAACTATATGAATTCTTCCTTAGTCGTGGATCAAAGCTAATAGAAATAAGCTAGATAAAATTAGCTTGAAACTACAGTATAATCGTCCATTGTAAAAAAACAAGCTTCTCTGAACTTGGTAAAAGAATACTTTTATTATGCGATTGGACGTACATAATGGAAGGAGTATAAATATTGCCTCTTTCCCTCGAGAGTTTCTCAAAAAGAGACCATTTATGAGTAATGTGAGGATGTAGCATAAAAGCGGTGATCGGGTATTTTGAGTTGACCTTCACATTCAATTCATTTCTAGGAGAAAAAATCTTTGAGCAATATGAATCGTTTCATTCTGTACGTAATAAACCTTCATCTCTGATTCGGGAAATTTTATGAAGCCTTGAATAGCAGCGTGACTCAATCCATCGTACATGGCGGTGAATATTTGTTTCTATTAGACTTTCTGCTCCACGTAAATAGGGATGATAAATGCTTTTCTTAGAGGGCTGACAACTCGAAATGCTTCATTCGCGACAGCGCTAGCAAAAAAATCATGTATCTTGTGAATGTAAAATCCTTCATTGAAAACCTTTGTTACGTGGATGTAGTCCGAGAAAGGACATCTTTGGATGAGTTTGCGCATTGTTTCTCATTAAACACTTGACATCTCAGCTTCATTCCATGTCTGAGCCATTACGCATTCTTGTGGCTCTGCCCAAAGACTGGACCCATGTTTAAGCGGCACGTGCGGAAATCTCATGATTTGGATTGCCAAATGTAATATTTCTTACGCTTGGCATTAATCGATTCTCTCCATACGTGGACCAGAAGTTTGATCATGGTTTGCAACCAATATTTCCACTTGGCGGCGACCTTCTCATAGTTTCTCCCAGCGGGATTAAACGGCTTGCCATTTCTCATCGCAAATTTATAGCTCGAATTTCTCCCTATACGCGGAGTGACACGGCTTGGATGGCTCCATCATGGCTTCCCATCTGAAATTTCCCTTGGCTCGGCAGCTTTGCTCCTCCTTTTCCCACGTGGCTCGGCCACATTATTCCACGGCTGCCCGGCCTCCTGCTTCATGAGCATCGCCTCAACTTAAGTTCATTTCTTTTCCCATTTGGCCCGTCATTCTACCATCTTTTCCATGGGATGGAGTCGGGGTGCTCCCGTTCATGATTTCCATTTCTTTTCTGCAGAGTTTTCCTTCATTGATTTGAGGACAACATCAAACTCTCGGTGTAAACATTTCATTTGTAGCTTGTAAGGTGTGATAATTCCAACGAGAACCTTTATGCACTTGACTTAGTGACTCGTTGAAGATGCTCATATAATTGCAAAGCAAATTGTGCCTCATGAATATTACGATATAAAGAGTTCCACCTCTATGAGATTCACTTCCATGAGTTACATCGTAAAACAAGTAAGTCTCGATAGAGAATCTTTGTAATAAATTTCATCGGGTCTCTGGTAACACTCTCACTTTGTCATAATCGATTTTCATAAAAATATCTTGAAGGAAAATCCCGAATTTGAGGATGCATTCGATCTTGAGCAGAGATAAAACATAGTTGGATGACCTGCTTGTTGGAAGTGCTCAAAAGAACTCTTCTTATCTTTGCTATGACATGTCTCGTTGCTGTGCACTGTGAATGCTCGGCCGAGGAAGGTCGAACACCATTATAATTCTGAGCTCTTTTTAAGATGTCGGTTTGACTCAATTTTACATTGGTATTCAATGGTGCTTATACTATCTTCACAGGTCGATAGAAGTCCTTCCATTATGTAATTACAAACCGAGATTCAATGATGTTGAACCTCCCATATCTGCATAATTTCATATCATCTCGGTCAAACAAGATAATTCTCCCAAGTGGTTGGTGAGCTTTGTCTTAATGGATTAACACTGGCATCATGTTGACTTTGACTCTCACGACTTGGCCTTGAGATCTTTTTGCATCGATCTCACCGAGATCCTTTATGAGTTCCTTTCATTCGTCAATTTTCAATGAGCTATATTTTGCATTAACGAGATGACTATCGATTTGACAAGACCATCGTCAATTTAGGAGCTCTTACGAAGTGGGTTCTGGGAGTCTCTCCAATCTTGAGATGATTTGAGAGACGAGATGACTTATCAATTTGACACGGGTTCTTTATCAGCTCAGGATGAGGCGTGAACTCTAAATGTTTGAGTTATAAGATAAAGCAGGATGTGCCTGCGTTTCGATGATAGAAGTGTATCTAACATCATATGTTGGTGTTGGTAAGGTATGGCGATGTTGATGTAGGTATAGGTAAAGCGAAAGTTAGCTTACCCAAATAGTAGAGGGAAGCGTGTCACGATTAAGGTCAACACACAATCTAGAGAGGCAAAGCGGAAAGAGTGCTCCGTAGGTGAAAGAGCTAAACAAACCACACTGGCGTAGAAAGGCGAGCTTGGAGCCCTAAGTACCGTGCATAGGAGAGAAGTCGATAGGTGAAAAGAGTTGTATAATCACAATATATCGGATATACGTCACGTCCCTTGAGTTGAAACAAATGGTGAGGTGAGGTGGATGATATAGCTGAGGTACGGAGAACTTATTACAAAGTGAGTGTTCTGACGAAAGAGAACCTACCCTAAATAGACAAGTCCATGACTCAAAAGTCCTTTTGAATGAGGCTTTTCTTTTATTGAATGCAGACTGATCGATGCGGGAAGTCTACAAGGGATATTGATTGTATTATTCTTGAGGTCTTCACGAAGCTGATCAATGCGAGAAGCTTGATAAAATTTAGCTTGTGTATAATTTGTCTTTCGAGGGAGCTGATCTATTTATAGTAGCGAGATATGATTGTAATGCATAGTGTGTCCTTGGGGAAGCGATCTATATATAATAGCAGCAATAGTTCGGCATACAAGTGTCCTTCGAGGAGAAGTCTATATTTAATTTAGATGACTAGATGTTCATTTGGCGTGGAAGCATCTAGTTTAGTAGGAAGTTTGACTCAAGAAAATCCCATAAGAATACGGCTTATTTTAATACTTTGAAGTCATGGACTAGACTAAAAAGGGAAGGCATCATCAAGGAAGGTGAGGATCAAACTATGTGAGCTTGATTGTTATTATGAAGTGTAGGAAGCAGTGTATGTAGTGGTAAGTGAGCTCGAGGGACGGCGAGATAGATAAGAAGTGATATAACACTAATTTCCAATAGTAGAATGAGTCGAAGATGCGAGGCATTAAGGGGTTCGAGGCTCGGAGTTTACCATTAAGCGAAGCTAAGCGATAAGTACCAGATCCATAGGTATGAGTGATTATATAAGGCCCAATCAATTGGGAGCAAATTTTCCACGTTTGCTCTTTTCTAGTTTGGTTACATGTTGATTCTCTTTGAGAACAAGATCACCAACCTTAAAGGTATGCTCATGAAGTCGATTATCATAAGCACGTTTAATGCGTTTTGATAGATTTGAAGGTGATGAGAGGCATTTTTGTAAGACGGTGTTAATCAGAAGCTCGATTGGGCT